>JAJJWM010000709.1:0-13163 GCA_021655865.1 Fusarium guadeloupense
ATTCCTAACCTTACCCCTATCCGTAAGACTTACATAAATTAAGGTCATTATCTCAACAAATAACTTACATAAAGTTCACGCTAAGCAAGGCAAATAGTAACAAACAGCCAGTTATTCTTCAGGCTCATTGTTTCCAGGTTCACTCTCATTTTCATATGACGGCGATTCCACATTCAAAAAATTAAATTCTTCAATCATCTTGCCAAGACGTTTCTTGTCGGGGTGGTGTGTAATGTCCCTGATCTTAACGGGATACTCCGCTTGGATATACTCTGTGCGTATCCGGGTGGATAAACTGTTCCTGTTTGGTAGGTTCAGAAAGCTGAGCGGTGTAGTGACATCCTTTGGGCTTATTTGATGTCGAATAACCTCGAAGAGTGTCGAAGGAATGAAGTAGTTCTTGCCTTGGTCATATAATCTTTTAGTGGCCAAAAAGATTGTACTTCTGAGATCTTCAGATTCATCGGTAGAAGACCCGGTCGAGTTCAGTTTTCCTAGTGCCATGAAAGCAAGGACAGCAGGGGTATGTGTCAAGTACGTGTCAGAGTACTCATAGCCGTGCCGAAGAGGGTATAAACGCATTAGAATCTCAAAGTGGAGTTTTGAATCTCTTAATACTGAGCGAGAAGCATGCCATCGAGGATCCGCCGCAAGAATAGCAGCCTTTGGATGATAACAATTCGTGAAGGTTGATGACAATGCTGTGAAATAGGAGACTACTAATTAGTCAGCTGGCCAGATTTGCAGGGTCAGTTAAAGAGGAGGATAGCAGTACTGTAGCTTTATTTGGACTGGGAAAACTATTTTTGAGGGCGACAGGCATGCGGGCAGAGACTTGTACCAGGCTTCTAACCTAACTGATAGTGCATCGACCGTATCAAAAGTCTGTTGTTGTGAAATATCCTGGTTGCCCAAGAGAGTTATTGAAATTTGGTTCAGTACAACCGCGAGCTCGCTCTTGGCTTTAAACAGGTAACCAAAGTTTATCGGACAGCAACTATAGACTGGAGGATATAGCAGACTAATGTCTCCGTACCACGCAGGGTCGAATTCAACGTCAGGTAGGGGAGTTTGTGGAGGTTCTCTCACTATAGGCGGTGTCATGAAATGATAGTGTTGTAGGCTGATATCACGAGGGACCTAGTATTAGTGAAACTTGTCGTGGTCGACGTTGGAGGTCAGCTCATCTTGTCCAGTTGAATAAGCTCCAGGCCGTAAACCCATAAGACACTTGGGTCTTATCAGGTAATGTCGGATCTGGAGCGCCAAACAAACGCGCTATAGCTACAGCCTGTACGATGTATATCATGTCAAGTTTGTCCATTGACTGCATATTGTAGACAATTTTGATGAAACCAGCACTCTGTATAGTTGTAAGACGACTGCCTCGATCCTTTTACAGCTCCCAAAGCCTTTTCGCTTCTGCAAAAGACCGATAGGCAAGGCTGTGGGGATTCCAGTATTCAGATCGGTCTGCAACCTGGCGATTACAGCCCTATCTAGTAAATCAGTGGATCCGTTCTTCTACTATGCGAAAACCTATTTTAGAAGAGAAATACTTACGCAAGCAAGCGTTAAAATAACATTGACGAGCAATGGGGAGCAAAAGTCCTCGGAGCCAGAGAGCATATCGTCGAGGAAATGGTCTTTATGAAAGAATTAATACCATAGGTATTCGTAGACAAAGAACAAAGAGATAATACCCCTCATCATCTCATTATTCTTGGAAACATTTGGCCATTCTGATGGAAGTATCGACTCTAGCCTCGGGTCGATGAATTTCGCCGCGGGGCAAGGTTTAAAGTAATGTGGCATGTCTCGGTCACCTAGTGGTGGATCCGACTGGGTGTCCCTATTCAAGTAGACAGCCTCGTACATGCATGAACGAAGGTAGGGGCTGTTAGAGTCTAACAATCTTGAAGGCATCTCCTTGTTGTAAGGGAAATTGAAGCGGTATCTCGTCTCGGTTGATAGGCGCAACTCGACAAGAGCATCGCCCGTCCTAATTTGCTGGACGATGGATTCTGGACAAGCACCTTGGCGGATCTGTCGAAAAATGCTGTTGGCTAGCACGTCGTCGGCAGACTGCATGGCCTGCACAAGTCTCTCCAGGTCTGCATGTGATCTCCGGAGTTCCTGATGCCTCTCCCGCAGGCCACGATATTGCCGTTCTAGAGCCCCTGCTTCAGTCTTGGTCAAGGGTGTGCGATAGACACGAATGCGTCCCTTCTTGTCACAAATAGCGCATCTAGGTCGCTCAGCGGTACACTGACTGGTGTAGATATAAGAACTTTCTAGGGGTCAGTAGTGCTACGTACCTACAGCTACGGCTTTACGTGCTGGTGCGAGTTGTCTTGAGGGGTAGGGCCCCGGCAGTTCACCGGGCAATCGAGGTAGAAGTGGTTGGGATATGCTACCTAAGGCTATAGTATACAGCAATTGATCTCAGGAGTTTTACTTGGCAAAAGTTGAAACGTTGTTTGTAGGAGAAGTTAAGCTACCCCTCATGACCCGCTAATCATTGGCTAATTCTAACGCCAGGCCAATCATACTTATCGGAGCCCCTATCCGCCGCTTCTTTTTAGGGTATGGAAAAATCCAATATCCGACGTTATCAGTCTTGTGAAAATACCCTGTTAACTGCACAGCATACTTCAGGGAAGCTAGAGTCTAGTGAAAAAAACTAAGCTGTGGGCTACTTTCATAGTACTAAAGAATAGGTAAGGATAATTTATACCTTACTTATTAAGAGTATTTAGGTAAGGACTTATAGCGTTAATATTAAATATAGTTATTTAACTAAAAGCTATATACTGGCAGTAAACATTCCCCTCTCTTTAACCTCCATTTATTAGATACCCTAATAAGTTCTTCACAACGTCCAGCAAGCCAAGCCCATTTCGCTAAAAACCTAGGAGTAGCTTCCCAGCTTTCACTGAGATGAGGCTCTCCCCATAAGATTAAGCCAATATCATTACCGATACTGTTACTCTGTAGCGTTGTCGACGGCCAATATGTCTGGCATACTACAGACTGCGGGTAGATATAAACCAAGTCACCTACTAACTCCTTGAGGAACTGAATATGATTAAAGGAATGCTGTTTCCGGATGAGATTGTCCCGAATATCTGGGAATGGGATGGTATCGATCCAAAGAGGATGCAAGGAGTTCATTTGAAGCTGTGTTGGTTCAAGACAAGGAGGCAGAGTTAACACTGGATTGACAGGCCGAACGACACCAATTTCGTAGCATAGTTTTTCGGACCGCGGGGTTGGACATCCTAAACAGTTGATATAACTTGCAAACATTCTTAGGGTTGACTTGTTTGATATAATGCCACGGCATACATTGTGAGTTATGAGATGTATGAGGTTGTGATCAGCGGGTAGAGTCGGTTGGTGTGAGCTGGATTCCGATTTCGATAGCACCGTAACAGATTGGAGTGTGGAATTTTGAATGGCTCCTGGAGAAGTCGACTCTAAGCCTGGGCTACGGTGCCGACCATCAATGCTCTTTTGGCTGTCCTTAACGCAGGCTTGGGGCGATGGATTGGGATTGGCATGGCCAAGCCGCCAACGTCCAATCCGATAAGGTCGTTTTTGCGGCTTGGTAATCTTCGCCTCTTCAATTGCGATTCGCTGCCCTGAACTTTGATGAGCCTTGTAACAATGTTATGAGGGTTGCTATGCGATATCTTACTCCGCGCTCTCTGGTTCAACCGATTCTGCAATCTCTTCCGTTCTTTGCGCTCTTGATCATCGGCCGAATCCATTAGAAACCAAGGTAAAGTCGGTTGGAACTCGTAATCCGATCTTGTTATTACTAACGGCAGAGACGAGCTTCACTGAAAAGGGGAGAACATGTCAGCCATGGGACGACACGAGGGAGATAAAGTTTTGGCCAGAACTCCACTGCCGGCCTGGAAACCCCGACGCTAAGCCTAAGGAAGCAAAAACTGTCATCTATACGTCTTGCATCCCAGCTCCGACGCTAAGCCCAAGGAAGCAAAAACTGTCATCCATACGTCTTGCATCCCGACTGCTACCTGCACTCGGCAGACGTTTAAAGGCCGATGATTATCTAAGCTGTAGTTAACAGTTTCAACCTCAGAGCTGGATTAACAAGATGCGGTGAATTGACTCTAAGTTAGGAAGGCAAGGCCACTTTAGGAATAAAACTACATATATAAACCCAATTCGCACTCTTCCCAGTTACAAGCAACAAAAACCATTCAACTCATTCTTTTCCAATTAAATTAACATACTACTACACTTCATTTACCACTTATCCTCGACCATGTCTCGATACGCAGCGGCACACACCGATCTTCAAGGCCCCGGTGATGCAAGACCTACCGCCTTACAGATCATTAAAGATGAAGGGGCAGAGGGCAAGCTCAAAGGCAAGAACGTTGTCATCACTGGAGCTTCATCTGGCTTAGGTGTTGAGACAGCCCGCGCTCTTTCGGAGACCGGAGCGAGGCTTTTCCTCACTGTTCGAGATTTCGACAAGGCTAAGGTGGCCTTAAAGGACTTCTTTGACCCTAGTCGCATGGAGCTTGTGTATATGGACCAGACATCACTCGAGAGCGTCCGTACTGCCGCTAAGGAGATCTTGGACAAGACCGATAAGATCAGCATCCTGATTGAGAATGCGGGCGTTATGGCCATACCGAAGCTGGAGTTTACTAAAGACGGACATGAGCTCCAGTTCGGCGTCAACTATCTTTCCCACTTCTTGTTCTTCGAACTGCTCAAACCTGCACTACTATCAGCCGTTACTCCTGAGCTCAATTCTCGACTTGTGGTTGTTACTTCAGCTGGGCATAACCACGGCGGCCTCAATGATTCGGATAACTATAATTTCCAGAAAGGCGGCTATACTCCATTCGGTGCCTATGCGCAATCTAAAACAGCCAGTATCTATCTGGCTAATGAGGTGGAGCGCCGATATGGATCCCGGGGCCTCCATGCAACCAGTGTTCATCCTGGAGTTATTCTTACCAATCTCGCAAGGTACATGAGCCAAGAAGAGTTAGAGGCCCTTAGTGTGGGTGGGCCGGATCCAAAGATGTACAAAAACGCCCAACAGGGAGCTGCAACAACTGTTTGGGCTGCTGTTGCTAAACAGTGGGAGAATACTGGAGGGAGATATCTGGAAGATTGCCAGGAAGCATCGCCTGCTGTGGAGACTACCTCTTCGTATATAACTGGATATGCGAAGCATGCCTACGACCCAGAAAGTGAGGCCCGGCTTTGGCAGGACTCACTGAAGATTGTTGGGCTGGCTTGAGGTGTGATAGGTGTGTTTCTCAAGTGTTAGAGTTACGGGACGAAATGCGGTGGCGGAAAGCTTCTATAGGCACTATAAATAGCTCGACTCTATAGCCGGGGGCGAGAACAACGCCGTCGAGGCATTAACCTGCGTATCTTTCAATTCAATAATCGCCGCTAACTGTTCGTGTCGACCTGAGAGTTTTTGGCATATGCGTATCCTTTCTCCCCAAAGGTAGCGATCGCGTGTAGACATTGTCATTTCGGCGGCGCCAACTCCCATCATCATTGGTATTGTAATTGGAGCTGCTAACCCCCCCGTCAACAATGTCAAGACAGCAGCACCAGCGCCTAAGAGCGATCGGTTCAACTCCTTGTTGCGGTGCGCCTGTTCAAGCCGGAGATTGGCGAATTGATTAAACATTTTCTTGCAAGTGTCGGCCGAGGAAGTCCCAACAAGAAGAAATCCAAGAATGATGGCAAAGTCGATATTATTCCAGTACATGTTTATATCGTCCCATCCTCGCCGAAGAGAATCGAAGCCTTAATTCCAACAGTTAGTGGCATGTTCAAGAAACACGAAATCCTTTGGTTAAACACATCACCTACATTCCTTGATATCCTGAATATTATTGTGTTCCTCAACGTGCCCAATGACTTGAACTTTTGAGATGGTTCGAATTTTCTTTTCATCCCACTGTTCCCCTTGACATGCTGCATGCCCTGGCTGGTGATCCCAATGGAGCCCTGTCATGAACTTTTCCAGAACAGTCTTGGGAGAATACCAGATGCTTCTGGGAATAAGGCAAAGTGTTAAGTGGACATGGAAAGTTGACAGTGGGAGAATGGCTGGAATTGATGACACATTAGGGCTTTCCCAGGAAATAACCTCGTAAATTTCTGTGGTGGTATCTGGGCCGACATCAAAGGCGCTGTAATCGTAAATAGGCGGCGTTGTAACCAGGATTGCCACCCATTGGTCTGGTTCTGGTGCAGGCTGGGGTGTCTTGTGTTGAGATCCTGGTGAGCTGCTATCGAATGGACCTATAGAGTCGTATTAGATAATGGCTTTGTTCAGGTCTGTCTGTCCTTACTGACCACGACCAACTTGACACAGAAGCCAATCGACTAGAGCCAGCAGTGCAGGCCTCATCTCTAAAGAAAATTGGCGCAATTTGATACTTGCGATGGCCATCCGCCTGTTTACAGAACAACGTATCTGTTCAAATGGAGGTGTGATCTCGGGGAAGTCGATAGGAACAAAGTACTTCACCATTGTTGGTGCATTATCCCATGCGTCGTTCAATAAAATGATGAAGTCAAAGGCTATTGCGGTAAGCCAAGCTAAAAGAGGGACGACGCAAAGATTCCTATAGAACTGCAACCATGCTGGGCAAAGAACAAACACGGTAGCAATCATGGAAATGAGGAAGACTAGCTGTTGTTTCACAACGTCTAAATCGCGACGCCGCTGCAGTGGCGCCTGGGACAAGCTGCGAGCCATGCTCTTATCACGCCTCTGATCTCGGGGATGATAGCTTGTGATATTTTAATGAAACGGAAATAAGATTAAGAGGAAAGGAAAGCAAAAGAAAGCACAGATAGGGGACCGTAAAAAGACTTTAGGTTTTTACATTGGTGCCCATCTCGCAAGTACGAATCCACCATCTTGGGCGACAACCACATGGCGCTCTTAGCTTCCAATCAATAACGTCCCCACATCCACTTTCATGCATTAACACGTGTCTGAGAGCAACCGGTGAATAAATGGGAAAAGGCAATCCATCCAATCATCATTTCAGAGTACAGCTCTTGGCGAACTTATGCCAGGTAGAGCTCGATGGTATGGTTTAGTCAACTGCAATGCAAAATCTCAGCATGAGGGCTTGACGAGGCGTGTCACAATACTAACCGCCACTACATCTCAAGGCTGCCCTATCGCCTATAACCTTTTTATTGTATAAGGGATTGAGTTAGGCCTAGTAATGCTTAGCCAAGAATCGACGCCAATAACAACCAAGCATGCTCTGATGTATCCCTGACTTATCCCACTTCTCGCATGTGGGCAAACGTTGTCACTCTCAGAAATCTGTTTCCAGCAACAACATACTATTATAAAATCACTTCTCAAAACTAGACCATCGACCGCGTTTTCAGTCCTCGAACGGTTGGTGACAAAGCACTGTCCGCAATCAATGCCATTATTGACCTTGGAGTGTACGGCCAAGACGGCTTCACAATCAACATTGACCAATCTAAGCGGGATGTTATCCCCAACGTTCAACCATCTTTGAACCACACAGCTATTGGCCGACTTGCAACAACAGCCGACGACTATGACTCCATCATTCATCCTGGAGATCTAGCATATGCCGATGATTGGTTCCTGAAACCGGAGGACTTACTCCGCGGCCAGGAGGTGCACCAAGCGATCCTAGAAACATTCTACGATCAGCTGGCTCCCATTTCTGGTCGGAAGCCTTACATGGTCAGCCCAGGAAATCACAAAGCCGCATGTGAAATGATCCAAATCCTCAACAATATTTGTCCTGAGGGCCAAAAGAATTTAACCGATTCCATGTACAGGTTCGGCCAAGTAATGCCCCGTGTGTTTGCATCAACATCATCCGACAATGCTGCGCAAGTGAATGCCAGTAAAGCCAAGCAGCTTGCCAACCCGCCCTTCTGGTTCTCTTCCGAATATGGCATGGCACATTTAGTCATGATTGACACCGAAACCGACTTCCCCAATGCGCTTGATGCACCAAGCAACTCTGCGAACTTGAACAGCGGACCTTTCGGTAGACCCAAGCAACAATTCGAATTTCTCGAAGCCGATCTTGCATCAGTTGACCGCCAAGCCACACCTTGGATTATTGTTGCAGGCCACCGCCCATGGTACACTACCGGCGATGAGGGTTGTAAACCTTGCCAACAAGCTTTCGAAGGGTTGTTCTATAAGTACCACATTGGTCTGGCTGTCTTTGGCTACGTGCATAACCCTCAACGGGTTTACCCTGTTTACAACAGGACTGTCGATCCTACGGGATTGAAAGACCCTAAAGCACTTATATATATAGTCGCGGGAGACGTTGAAAATATTGAAGGATTGAGTGCTGTGGGAAAAAGCGAATCTGCAAATGTACTCGCTTATGCGGATGACTTTAGTTACGCGACTATTCATCTCCAGGATGCTCGGAACCTACAAGTCAATTTCATCCGTTTATCAACAGGAGAGTTTTTTAGAACGGTCTAAGCTTTCTAAGTCACATAACTCGCCATTTTTTAGTAGGCTTATTAATACTAAAGAAATCTTGATTATTATAAAAATATAATTATAATAATTATTGAATTTTATGAGTTATAGATCAACAAGGATATAATTACTGTTGCTAGTAGTAGACAGCGGCAGGTCTATAAATAATACTCAAATTCATAGTTTTAATGCGCAATTGTGATAAAGGTTACTAGGCTGGCACCTCGTTCTCATGCGTCTTGCTGAAGCTTTTTAGGGAGGAATTAATGCTCCTGCCTCTTGTCAACAACTCTGGTACGCAAGCTTGACACGCTTGGCACCTGGCGATGAAGCGAGGCACGGTCGAGAGATAAGAGGCCGTATGAACACCAAGACTGTTTCGGATGAGGAAAGTTGGCACACTGGCATCTGAAGTCCAAACAGAAGTATGCACGAATAGCGAAGCTGTTCAAGAGGCTGCAAATGTTTGCAAAAAATTGCAATGAGTGGAAAGTCACCATATCAGCATGTAACTCAATGATTGAATGGCCCGTTTTACCAATGCAAGTTATTATTACGGAACACTTCTTTACTAATAGGGTGAGCAATTGTATAGCCAGGGCTTGGGCAACAATCAGTCTCCATCCCCCGATGTTCTCTATCGCTACACGCACCAACATTAAGATTTCAGCGCAGCTTTCTATAACTACTGGCTCCATTTGTGAAAGCCTGGTGCTGCCAAATGTTGTTCTTCCGTACTGCTCATTTTCAGCAAGGATATGCTCAACCTCATTGAGCTTGCTCAAATACTATACTTCAAGGTCCCGCCTACAATCACTACCTGCGCTGCTCTGCATCCGCTGATACATGCATCGCAAACACTTTAGATTGTAATTTCTCTCAAGTTCTCCGACGCTGTGGCTAGCATCGCTTTTTCTATTTGCTAGCCTCTTCTGTCACTGCGTGATGAGGTTCTTCTCTCCATGTTCTACAGTAAGGGCCGAGGCGAGAGGTCTTGTGGTATGTTATGTTCCGAGGCATTGTTAAATATGATTCCCCTTCTCATGAACCAAGACATAAGCCAGATGGCAATGTATTGCCGTATAGATTAAATGTTCTATCTTCCTATTGACTAATAGGAGCCTTTGCCCTCCGTATAAGGAACTCATGGAAGGAAAGACGAAAAAATTCTATTCTATGCTGTAGGCTGCGTTCTATGAGGGTTCGACGGATGAGTGCACGGCTAGCAAGCATTTAATACTCTTACATCTGACGGTTGGCTGTGGCTCAGGAGAGTTGTATTTAGTTTGCGCGTTTCTTGCTGTCCTCTATTTTGACAAGTAGACACTCCATGTTGCAACCTTGTGTGACTGGCACCTGAAGAGCGTTTTTCCTTCACATGCTGAACCCCGCAGCTGGTCATCGTCTTTGGCGTTGACGAAGTGGGGTAACGCGGATCAGTATGGATCCTCCGGGCTTCGGCTGTTCGCCGGACCCCGCTAGCCGAGCATATTTGCTTTAATCGACTACAACCGCATAGCATACAATCAATTAAGCATCATTCCCCAACCGTGCGCGCCGCACACAGGACTGTTCTAACCACCTCCAACTTGTCAGCAACACGAGCTGACATATTCAGTCATAAGCCGACTCTTCCGGATCATTGATAAACAGGTTGAAGAGGATGTGCAACTGCGGAATTTAAGCTCATCCATCACTTAACAACCATTTCATCAGCTCAATCTCTTCCGCGCGCCCTCTTCAACCTCCAGGATCGTCTTGAAGCCGCCATGGCTCCGCTCTATAAGAAAGCGCTGATCGTTGGCGCCACCTCGGGCATCGGGGCCGCTCTTGCATCCAAGCTTATCGCGAACGGCACCAAAGTCGTCGTGGTGGGCCGCCGACGGGATCGTCTGGACGCTTTCGTGGAGGCACACGGCGCAGACGTCGCCAGTGCCGTCGCCTTTGATGTGACGAATCTGGCCGGCATTAAGGCCTTTTCTGACAAGATCATCCAGTCCAATCCGGATCTTGACTGTGTCATAATCAGCTCGGGCATCCAACGTGGCTTCAACTTCTCAAAGCCCGAGACAGTGGACCTCTCAGTTCTCGGGGATGAGCTCACGACGAATTATACTTCTGCTGTGCATCTGACAGCGTCATTTTTACCTCATCTGATGGAGGAGCCTCATGGAAACATTATATATATCAGCGCTACTCTCGGGCTAATCCCGGCCATGATCCGGACACCAAACTATAATGCTTCTAAAGCAGCCCTCCATGCCTTTATTATGAATATCCGGTATCAGCTCCGAGATGCCGGGTATTCTAATGTACACATAGTGGAGGTCTTCCCGCCTGCAGTACAGACTGAGCTGCATGATGAAAAACACCAGCCAGATTTAATCAATGGGGGTGAAATCGGCATGCCATTGACCGAGTTCACTGATCAGATGTATGATGGCCTGGTCAAGGGCAGTGACCAGTTCGCGATTGGCCTAGGAGAGGACCTCTTCAAGGAGGGCGGATGGGAGTATCAGCGGGGACAAATGTACGAGGCGGCGCAAGATTACTTCAAGGATGCGCTGGTGTCGTATTTGAGAAAGTGAACGATTGAGGGTCACAGAACAGGCACATCTTATGGCATGCACAGAGTCCCCAGAAGTGTGGCCATGTTGAGTAAGTTTAAGGCGCCTGCTTATGAATCATTGGACAGAAGCAACCTGGAGGCAAGGAAAATTTGATAATCAGGCTTGAATGGCTAATAATAGGGAAACACTTTATTATTTTCAAGGTAATACTCATACTCTACAACTTGTTCCCAGCGACTATATTTGAGACGTCGTGGCCTGCTAGAGACCGTAACTACGCCCAGAGACCCCTTCTTGTTGCCAGTGGGTAATTGATAACCATGGTACCTCCTGGATAAGTCAGGTGCATGGTACTCACTTATTACATAGACATCCCATCCCATCACACAGATAATGGACCTCGTGGACCGTGGTTATATCGCTCAAATTAGTATATATTCTTAACCTGGTCCAAAAGGCGACGCAACAGCTTCGGGTAATTCATTGACTTAAAAAATAGGCAGCATTATAGAGAATGCCAACAATCTAATTGGCTAAGAATGGAAAAACGGACCGCCTTCCCCAGATTATTTCTTGAGTTGTAGAACTTCTGCTATATGCTACTTCTACTTACATCCTGCTATTCTATAGCTGCCTATTCCTTCGTTGGCATTAAGATGAATCAAATGGTTTTTTCCGTCACAAAACTCATTCACATGCCGCTCTCCCCCCTCGAGCCGACGGCAGTTGTGATTGATAAATGAGGAACCAGTGTTCACGCCGTAGATGTGAAGGCAGCATCCAACCAGCTTATCCTCGTTGGGAATCCAAAGGAGCCACCCAGGTGCCGGCTCCTTTGCAGGCCGATTCATTAACTCGTGGCGGAAGTCTCGGCATTCCGGTAAATTCTTGTTTCCCGCCATTCGATATTTCAAATTACCATGTGAATCTCTTGGGCCCCATCTCAGTTGCCAAGAGGCCGCTGAGAACGGAGCAGCTGTAAAGAGGAAAATGTTTGAAGTCTTCATGATCTGTATCACTAGTTAGTGAAATATACTTATTAAATTCTCAATCTCAATAGGTACCTGTGGTTTCCAGATTATGTGGCAGTGTGTAGATAGAGGTTATGGTAGTATCAGAGCTTAACTATCCTAGAAAATAGTCCTGGATAATAAGACAAGTAGAGGCAAGAATTTACAATTGTCATCAAAGCAGGTTTTATTTAGTTAACAAATTCGAAATGCATATAAAGAAAAACAATTATGTGTCACTTGAAAGGCACACCAGAGTGCTGTGGCTTAAGCCATAGTGAAGTCATTATGAGCTTGATATAATATATTACCAATAGTTAGATCATTATTATTACACTCGTTTTTTTAAATTAATTTTCATGACTAGTATTATACTTACGGCTGTGGTAGTGAGCACGGTGAAAGCGCTAAGAATGGCATTTGTTTGTGTAGATTAATGTTGAAACAATCTCGCTCGTCATTGTTATAGACGTTAAAGGAAGTAAGCTTAACATCATTATTCTGCATAATAGCTCGAGGAGATAGAAAGACTTTGTCTGGCTCGTGATAAGTTAAGAGGTGGTAAGATGAGGGATTTGAATGATAGATAGAGAGAGGCTTGGGTTAGCTGATATGCCTGAGCGGGCCCTGTAATAGCTACCCAGGTGGCCCTCCTATCCGCTTTGGATCAGAGGGAGGCGTTACTAGATGTGACTTCGATCCAGTGAGGCAACACTAGCGAGTAGCTCGAGGGGCAATAAGTTTGCAATAAGTTTACAGTAAGAAGAAACAAGACAGAGCTAAACTATTATTTCTTAGGGATATAACTAAAATATTTATAGATACAGGATAACTTTAGTACTTAAAAGAGAGAGTATTGATATAAACTTAATATAGACTAGTTTGTTATGTGACCAATCAAGGATCACATGGATAGCTCCTATAAGCATATAGCTATCAGCATTATAGCTAGAGGAGATAAGTCTCTACACATCGGAATATACTACTATAAGTAATTTATATATACAGATAACATTGAGCCTATCTATATCTATATAACTATAGACTTTATTT
>JAJJWM010000710.1:0-39018 GCA_021655865.1 Fusarium guadeloupense
GAGAAGCGGAGAACAATCCTCCGGCGGCGCGGGGGATTAAGACTTCCGCAGGGCGTTGTCACGATTGGCCAGAACATTTTCGGACATTGACCTTTATCTATGAGGTCCTAGGTTGTGAAGAAACACTCAAAGCTGAGAGCCGAGTGTTTACGGTCAGAATTACAAGTGACCAAAGTTACTCACGGAGACAAAGAAGCTGAGTTGGTAATAAACCATGACTATGTGCGTGGCCTCTATTTACTAGTATATACATGACTAAAAGTTATAGACAATCAGAAACACCAAACACGCTGAGTTGGTTTGTAGCACATAACAGCGTCCACGCTTAGTAGAACAGCTCTACAGCATCAAAGATAAAGTTGGGGCTCAAGAAAGTAGCACCAGAGCTGCCAGAGATGACCTCAATAGTAATAGTGTTGGATCCCTTCTTGAGCGTACCAGCAGGAATAACGGCATCATACACCTCACCATGACCACGGTAGGCACCACGAGTGACACCTCGAGAATCGATCTTGACAGGCGCAGCAAAGGCCTTCTTGAAGCTGCCGATTGTAACCTGGGGCCGCCCACTGGCAAAGGCGAGAGTCGTGCCAATGCGAAGGGTAGCCTCCGCCGAGATGGCATCGGGAAGGGTGAACTTGATAGTCACGGGGTTGTTGACAGACTTGAAGATGGCCATGGGGAAGTCACCCACAGAGCTTGAGCCAACGGTGTAGGTTAGAGGGCCCCAGCTAGACATGCGCTTGTCGCTCGGGTGCATGCGCAGCTGGTTGGCGGCGTTGCGGAAACCCTTGGGCTGACCATCCCAGTCGCCGATGCGGAAGACCGAGGTGTGCTTTCCGGTGGTGATGTCCGAGTTGGCAGCGATGGATGATGAGGCGGTCTGACCAGCAGAGACACTCACGCTCTTGGAGGCGACCTTGAGCTCGCCCTGGTAGAGCACCTGGGTGTAAGTGCCTGGGACCATGAAGGGAGAGGTGAAGGCGCCGTTGGAAGAGGTGTATGTCCAGTACTGGAAGTCTTTGTTGTACCAGTGTACAACACCCTGGAAACCAGACTGAACGCCAGTAGCAGTACCGCTCACTCTGCCTCGTGAAGAGTCAGCAGTATAGCCAGAGATGGCCAGGTCCTTGAAGAAGCTCATATCAATATCCTTAGCCTTGGGAATACCAGAGCGGGAGAATGAAAGCGCATAGGGGCCGTGGAGACCCTGACGGTACGCCTCAGTCTGAGCGTGATTTGAGTTCATGTAAAAGGTCAGGGCACTGAAGCCGCCGTTGTTGTTGGTGTTGATGTCACGGAAGAAAGGACCTCCAGAGCTCTTCTCATACGAGCGCGAGGCGTGCGCGACCATACAGGCGTGGACGTCTGCGGCACCGCTGCGGAAGCAATAGACATCATTGTCGATGAAGCGTTCGGACGAGTAGAACTTGGAGCGTGTCTGGCCTCCGATTTCAAAGACGTCCGACCCCTCGATGGCAGTACCATCACCGCTGGTATTGGAGGCTTCGCCAAAGGGGACTTCGTCTGGAAGCTTGGAGCGGTCGAGACGGGCAATGTATCGCAACTCGCCAATTGCGGGCTCGGAATTTGTGTCGGTGGCCATGTAGACGATGCTTTGGCCATTCTGCACCACATAGTAGTGTGTTAGGTCAAAGTCGCTTGTCTTGGCGGTACAAGTGACCTTGATGTATTTGTCTACGCTCTTGTTAGTGCTTTCTATGACTATAGGATTCTTCTGAGGCTTTGCTCACTGTTAAGAACGGTAGACTTGACTGTAGCCGAACCAAGACCAGATGCAATGTGAGAGGTTTGTGACTTGTACTGGTACTCGGCACCGCGGTACATGATAGAGTTGATAGAACAGTCCGTCTTGCTGACGGTGATGGAGAAGCCATTTGAGTTACCAGAGTCGACGACAAGGCTGGTGCTGGTAGAAGTGACGCCAAAGGCTGCCAGAGCTGGGGTGGTGCTCAAGAGAGCACCAAGATACTTGAAGTTGACCATTTTACGATAACCAGATCGGGGTAGGACAAAAGAAAAGGGAAGAATAAATAGCACGCAAAAAAGAATTTCAATATAAATGAGACCGGAACAAGGACTCAGCAGCAAAATAGGAATTTAACTGAATTTACACTGACACGGAAAGAGTATATACGATTGAGGAGGCTCATAATACACCATTGCATGCTTTATGCCAAGCTCCTGACAACTTAAAAGATATAATGACACAGAGCCGCTAATTGGAGGATAAACTAGCTGTGGCACGATCTTGGAAGGATGCTGAAACAGCCTCGTGCTGATTTATCTCTAGGACAAACACGACATCCATGCTCTTTGGGGTCGAGACTTGGTGTAGACAAGGGTTGCCGGGTAGAGCGGCCATTTAACCCTTGGACAGCTAATCTGTATAGAAGAGGTTATATACAGTTCTAGTTCTGTACGTGCCGAAACTGCCGTCTTCCGTGTCCGACTTTGGAAGAGCTGCGCTGGTTCCTTGACGTGATTTCCGGATATGGTAACATCATCGATGGGTATTGGTGGATAGCATGTCTCAAGAGTGCATGACAGCTATCCACCTAAATGTGACCCTTCAGTTCATGTTAACTCTTGGGAAAAGACCGAATTGCCGGTATTTTGTTGAACAATTTGAAGTTGTAAGCAATTCCGTTGCAATTTGCCATGTACTGCAGTAGAGTATGTCTTTTGTCGAAACTTTGGTAGAAGTCGGCCCAAGGCTTTTTAAGAACCATAAGGTCTTATGCCAATCCGAACCACCAGTAATCCTTTTCGCTAGCACTCAATCGAGCCTTACCTAAGCAATAAACCCTAAGGTAATCCATAAGCAAGAAATAGCCACCATCATAGCACCGCTGATAGAACCCCTTGACCCTATACTCGTAGCATTCTCACTCCCGCCCTCTCGGTCACCATTAGCCCGTCCATCTTGCTCAATTCGAAAATCATAATCATCAGTGTATCCCGCAGGCGCACACTTTGTCCCCTCGGCCATATTCATCTTGATCGACCACTGCCCGGCCGCGCATCTCTGGAACGAATGGGTCATGCAGTGCCATTGGCCTTCTGTGCTACACCCGGAGCCGACTTCTTCGTCGCGCTGTATCAATGTGCCGTGGGTGTTGTCCGTTGCTAGAGCTAGACATGAAAAGAGTAGAATGGCTGCTGCGAGAGGTAGCTGAAAGGTGTATGTGGGACGCATTGTAACTGGTTTTCTGGGGATTGGACCCTCCGGGGAAGATTGGCGGTTTCGGGGGCGGAGCCGGCAAATGTGTGGGGAAGCGGATCGAAACGATGATCTCAGTTGTAGATGGATGTTTAAGTTGTCAATCCTCTGTAAAGGAGCAAAAATTTAGAATGAACGCTGTTAAATAATCTCCCAGAGACACCGACTTTTGCAGCCACATCTCCTTTTCTAACACAACATCTTGGCTTGAGTGAATTGTTGCTGCCCAGCGTGGGTCGGGTCCTTGGACGTGGATCAGTCTCATTGGAGCATTCGTGAAATACGAGGGACGAAGGGGATATGAGTCTGAGGAATGAGGTTCGAGGCCTGTCACTCTGCGTAGCTTTATGTGCGATTTGGTGCCTAAGCTGTGGTGAGACCTGCATAGGCGACTGATTTGATCGTGGTTCGAATGTTGCAGTTTGCAGTTTGCAGTTTTGGTGAGGCAGGCTTGTAGTACCACATGGCCAATCAAGGGTAAGGCGAACATTGTTGAAGCACAACTATGAGAAACTTGATTGAGTTGTTACGCATTGTATACCTTTACTGATTGCATTCCGACTGCACCTCATTATACTGCCTTACATACAAATATCTTTGGTGCAGCTACAGGGCAAGGGAATGATCATTGCGTCTTCACAAATCTCACATATATGCCAAATGTTGAAAGTGGATCAGAGTTCAAGTGAATCCAAGTCTGTAAAAGTCTTTTTTGCTCCAAGGAATGAAATACTGGTCTGTGCAGAGAAATAAAACCACCCTTCGCTCCCAAGCTTCACCGTAGCCTCCTCAATCTTGCCAACACTCAACGCCATTACAGCAGACGAAAGATCTAGCTTCCATCATGCGCCCAAAAACTCTGTCGCATTGGTGTTCTTGGCCTCGCGGAGCTTGAGCTTCCGAACCCGCCCGTTGTAAAACATACACCCCACGCCGGCCAGGACGACAAAGAGGATGGATCCGATCATGATGCCGCCGACGATAGCTGCCTCGCGCTCGTTGGCGGCCTTGTTGGCGATGAGATTGGTGGTGATGTCGACGCCGTTTAGAGGACAGATGGGTGACTCCATTATGGCTGTTGTTCTGAATCGGTGAAAGTGTGTTGTTGGTATTGCTTCTAGAAGTTTGTAAGTATGTCTTCAGGTTCCAAGGTAGGGGATCACGAACGATATGAGATTTGACAGTCAGCTCAAGACTGGCAAGAATGAGATTTGATTACTTGATGATTGCTCAATCTGCTGCCACGGGCCTGCTGTTTTTTGGGTTGGGTAAATGTTGAAGCTCTACATGTTGCTTTGGAGAGGAAATATCAAGTTTTTATCTCAGAATGATGAGCGTGAGGAACATCCAAGTATTGTTGAGGCTTAGTATTGTTCATCAAACAAGTGGGTTTCTGGCTGTTTTGGTCCTTTGTCAGAGCCTGCATCCAGTGATTCATGAAATTAGGTAGCAGGCTTTGTTCGTGCGAATTTTTTAGAATTGTAGACTTGATATATCATTTCGGCAGAGGTAATCAACGCATCCTAGTGCAGTACTACCAAAGATTACGTATGAAGTTGCCATCGCCAAGCAGGGTTCAGCAGGCTTGTCTGCGCAACTCAAGTTTCATGCTTTGTTAAAGATGCACTAAAAAGTTCCAGAAGATTGGTATTTATTGGTATTACTCATTACATGCGGCAATACGTCCCAGCGCTTGGTCCGTTTGCCTTCGTCGCTGGGTCTAAGAAACTGTGCCCAATGTTGATACAAGGAAACCCTCTATACGGATGCCATCCTATTCCCTTCCCATTCGCCATGCTGCTTACCTTTTCTGTTCCTCCGATGAATGCATGCCGTAATCGTAAATCAGTGGCTCATTAACTTTTCGCAAATTGTTTAGTCAAATCAGATCAATAAGACAGTGCCGTTCCAGGCAGGGTAGGACGTGTGCCATGCACCATCGTCATATGTTTTCGAAGGAGAAGCTTCTTCGAAATGTTCACTCCGAGTGCTCAAAGCAGTGGTAGTAGTAAAAGTGACAAGAGTCGTAGGCGCAACTGGGGGCACGTAAGGTACTGTGACAGTGGACCAGGATTCAGGTTGAGTTGCTAGGTTATCAACAAAGGTCTCTTGTGAGGGTACAGGCGCCACTGGAGAGTCCGGCGAAGGGATCTCCGTTTCTTTGGGAACGACAGCACGGTGGCTTGTCAGGGTGAGAAGCGTGGTCGGGTTAGGGCCTCCAGCTGAGCTTTCGATTGCGGAAGGTTGAGCCACTGTCTCGGTAGGTGGGACAGCGTTAGGATCGTAGGTGGTTGGTAGTGAGCTTTCAGTAGTCTCAGGTGATTGAATAATAGTAGATGATTCAGGTTCGGGTTCAGGGTTTGGCTGAGGCTGGGGCTGGGGCTGAGAGGTAGCCCCTGGGGCAGCAACAGAGGTCAAAAGCCTGGACGTGGTTTGAACTGTCGGCCTTGGCTCATCGGTTGTAGTTATAGGCTCCTTGGCGGGCTTCGATTCCTTAGGCGGCAAAGGCCTCGGAGCACTGGGCTGAGGGACAACGGTGACGGTGTGAGTGACTGGCTCCTCATCCACGTCGATGATTGAGATGGTAGTAGGGAGAGCCTTAGTGACAGTCTTTCCGGGGTGGGTGATCGTATCGGGCTCTTGAGTGTGAGTGATAGTATGCGTGACAGGTTTTCGCGTCTTGACCACAGTCTGGATGACAGTCACGATGCCATCTCCATCTTCGCCGCCGCTACCACCTCCGTTGCCGCTGTCGCCGCCGCTGTTACCGCCATCTCCGTCTCCAAGACCTCCAGAGGCTGGATCATTATCGCCAGGTTCCAAGGGCACGACTGAATATTTGGGCTGGGATGTGTCTTGACGGGGCGCGATTCTTGGTTGAGGGAGTGCAGTGATGGTAGTGTAAGTGGCAGAAAGAGCCAGAAGAAGGGGGATGTACCCGCGCATCTTGACGAGGCTGTTTCGCCAAAGTGATTATGCTCGTGTGCAGAGAGAGTAAGGTGACGTGATGAGAAGAAGTTTGTTTATGGTGATGTTTATGTGCGGTTTTTGGTGCTGGCACTGGCACTGACGGCTAACAAGAGACCATCAAGGGCAATTTGGTGAGAGTGTATGATTCACGGCTGCCTGCAGTATGATAGACGAGATTCTGATTTTTACTTGAAATCAGAAAATACAAAAGGAAAAAGCGACAAACCTGACATATCCTGGAATAGTTTTATTAAATTGTAATTGAGATGGCTGGTCAATTCTTCATTCCTTGTCAAGTTGTGAAATTCATGGAGGTTGGAAAGCCACCAACGCGCTAACATGTTTTGGTCAGGAACCACTGGGGCTCGAACGTTGGCGGTTCTAGCGAGCGACATTCACCAGCCACCGGTTAAGATGGATAATGAACTCTGATTGGCTGACTGTGGCTCAATTATCTCGAACATATCTCTTAGCTACAAACCATCTGCGGGGCTCTCCCAAATTGTGCATTTTTAGGTCAGGACATAACATAAACACCTATCACAGTCGATACTATTCTTTTTCTTTCTAGACTTACCAAAGCACTCTGATGGCGATTCTATGCCGACTCGCGTTGCGTGTTTTTCGTGGCGGTGTTAGCGGCAAAAGTGGCGCTCCTGTCTTTAGCGGGTGGCTGGTGTGCCCGACCGAATCCGGTAAGATAGAACCAAAGTGCTAATGAGAGCTGAGCAAACCTGACCCATGATCAGTGACAGTTACTGGATGATGTGATGACGACTGATCGAGCTTGGCAAAGAAGTTTTTGCTTCCCCGCAGTCTCACGGCCTTGGATGGGTGACATTCGGCCGGGAACACTCTTCATCGACTTGGGTATCAAAACCTGGGTTCTCCCACGCTTTAGAAGCGGGCCAGGCATTCTGTCATTTTATATAATTGTGCCTAAACTTGCTAAATCACTATGGATGGCTTGCATGCATGATACTGCAGCAATGACCAGGTGCTTAATTAGAGTACCCCTCACAAGGCTGTTTTTTCTTGGGCAAAAACATGTCGATAGACGAATATGTGTGGAACGGATGACGTTTACCCGATCTTCGGACTTGGGCTGTTTGCGTTACTCCGCCTCAACTCTTACAGTAAAGGTAGCCCACCTCGCATCATTTGTAGCCCCCAAGGCTGAGCAGCTGCGCGTCAAAGTCTGGGCATTTGTGCTTGTGTACCTGCCTACTGTACCTAGTACCCAAGGCACCTTGTGTTAGTTTGTAGGTACCCGAACATTAAATAAGAAGGCCTCGTGCCACTTTCAGATTGACCAACTTTCCATTCTCAATCCTTGTCATCCGTCTGTAGGCTGTCTGCTGATATAACATCTCATCCATCCTCTCCCTCAATCACATTCACTCATCCATCTCAACAACAAATACATCGACGCGCCATGTCTTACCCAGGTTATGGTGCTCCCTACGGCCGTAAGTTTACACCTCAAGTTCTTGCACCCATCTGACTTGAATTCACAGAGCCGCCGCCGCCCCAAGGCTATGGTCAATATCCTCCTCCTCAGGGCCAATATCCACCTCAACATCAGCAACCCTACGGCCAGTACCAGCAACAACCTCCACCTGGACAGTATCCTCCTCAGCAAGGTGGATATCAGCAGCCTCATGGTCATTATCCTCCTCCCGGCGGTCCTCCTCCACCTCAGCAGCCCTATGGTAGCTATCAGCAACAGCCTCCTCCCCCTCAGCACTACAACGCACCGCCCGGACCTCCGCCTGGCCATCATGGTGCCCCTCCTCCTCATCATCAGCAGCCGTATGGTCAGCCTTCTCCTGCACCACCTGCTCAGTATGGCGCCCCTCCTCCTCAACCGTATGGCGCGCCGCCAGCACAACCCACTCCACCCTCAATGGGCTACGGCGCGCACCAGGTTCTCCACTGGGATGGTACTCCTGATGCCCAAGCTCTACGCAAGGCCATGAAAGGTTTCGGCACTGATGAAAAGGCATTGATTGCAATTTTGGCAAACAGAGATCCATTGCAGATTGATATGATCCGAGAGGCGTACAGACAAACTCTTCGCCGCAACCTGATCGCTGATATTCAGTCCGAGACAAGTTCATGGTTTGAGAAGGCTCTGGTTTCATTAGCCCGTGGTCCGCTCTTGTCCGATGTGCACAACTTGCACGACGCAATGACTGGGCCTGGAACCAAGGAAGTGGTACTCAACGATATTCTCCTTGGACGATCCAATGCAGACATCAATGCTATCAAGGACGCATACCGACACACGTTCCATGACAAGCTTGAAAACGTAGTTAAGGGTGATCTCAGCATGAAGACTGAGCGACACTTCATGATTGTCCTGGGCGCTACAAGAGCCGAGGACTCTGTGCCCGTTAACCCACAGCAAGTTGATGACGATGTCTTGCAGATCTATAAGGCTACTGAGGGCAAGATGGGCACGGACGAGATCCTAGTGTGTAGCATTCTCAGCACAAGAAACGACAACCAAATCCGTGCCATTGCACACACTTACAAGCAAAAGTTCAATAAAGACCTTGAAAAGGTCATCAAGAGCGTAAGTTTTTCTCGCCACAACAACAGGTTCCATCTAACATAATACAGGAATTCTCTGGTCACATGGAGGATGCCCTCCTTTTCCAGTTGCGCAACGCCACAGACAAGTACATGCACGCAGCCCAGCTGCTCGAGGAATCAATGGCCGGCATGGGAACCAAAGACCACCTCCTCGTTGCCCGAACCATTCGATATCACTGGGATCGCAACACCCTGAACAATGTCAAGGGCGCCTACCAACAGCGTTATGGCAAGAGCCTGGGCAGCCGCATCAAGGGCGAGACATCAGGCGACTACCGCAAAACACTATTGGCAGCAATTGGCGAGCCTATCTAAACAGAATGAAGAGTCAAATTGCAAAAGAAGGAAAGGGACATGCACCCAATGTGTCTAGATGCAAGACCAGTATGGGCTTCACAGCCTCTGATGGCTAATGCTCGATATGATGATAAGGCGTTCGGGGCTCTCTGGCGCTTTGGCAATACGTGATCTTGAGGTTTTGGGCGGCCGTGGAGTATGAATTAAGATACCAAATATTAAGAGAATTGTCAAAGTGTTTTTATGCCAACAGCCATTACATGTGACTGTACTCTGGATGCGACTCTTATTAACTCCCATTCCATTTATCAAGTTTTATTAAGGAGATGCTTTTAGATGTGGATACCTTATAAGCATGACAAACTATTTCCACACTAGCTGGTGCTTTACTTACTGTAAGTTTTAATTATGTAGGAAGTCTATTACAGTGGGTTAAAACTTAAATACTTTATTAATAGTAAAGCATATGTGATAAGTATTTACGTAATACTAGAGTGCGTAATACTCCTCTTATTGACTTTTAATTATATATTAAACTGATGTTATGAGAACGGCAAGTTGTTTAAAGCATCTATATAAGATTATTCCACTAAGAATGTTCCCCTTTATTTTGCTGTGTGCACCCTAAGGAAAGTTACACACTAAAATGCTTTACGTAGGCCTCATTTGAGAATTTATCTACTACTACTTGTACTTAGTTTTTCCTATGTTAGTAGAAGTGCTTAAAGTGCTTAATAAATTGGATATAATGTATGTCACGTGACTTAGAAGTCTCTGCTCACCTTTTTTATACTGCACTAAGGCCACTAATGCACTAGTGTAATTTTATAAAAAGGCTACCCCTTGAGCGTGTACCCTGCCTACTTTCTTCCCACCCCCTTGGCGCATTCAAAAGAAACGGAGCCGCAGCTCACTTTTCTGCCCCGGAATTTGTTAGCGCGCGATACGTGCCTTCAGTTCGTTAACGCGTCTTGAAATACTTCCTAAAGCAGAAGGCGCGAGGGTATTTCATGAAATCGCAGAGGCAGTTGCACTTATCCGTTCATTCGCCCACTCACTCGCTCCTGCTTCCTGCAGGTACTTTACTTTTCTTTTCATCTTGAAGTCTTTCCTAAATTATTCAGGAGTTTATTTCTCTTCTCTACAATTATCCGCTGACAGTAAAATCACCAAAATCAAAGATTGAGAGATTCCTCGGAACTTGGGACTTTAGGGAATCACAGGAGAGCGAAGATAGGCCCAACGCTTATGCGCGCATGATTTCTGAGGAATCCAAAAAAAGCAGGAATATGACAACGCAGGCTGCGTCGCCGCCCGCTGGCGTGCCGATACAGAATGGAATGAACGGTACAAGCGGTGCTGGGCAAATGGCATCACAATCGTACGCTCAAACACCAATTCCACTTCCTAGCTATGCTCCTTCAACGTCGCGATCTGCTTCGGCTTCATCCGCTCCAGTCGCGCAAATGCCGGCAGGTTCACCAGCCCAGTCAACTCCTTTCGTCCCACCCAGACAGCATCAGTCGCCTCCGATGCAGCCAGGCGCCTTGAATCAGGCTGCTCCCCAGCAAGGACCACGTCAAAGCCCACAGCTGCAGAATGGAAACATGCTTCGAGATCAAACTCCTCAGGTGCCATCAAAGCAAATCCGTACTCAGGCTCAGGGGATCATGTCACCTCCTGCAAACCAACACGCCCAGACTGTGTCTCAGGCCGTTCAGAATTCGAATCACTACCAGGAGTTGATTACTCTGATCGAAAAGGCACCTGCCTCGGCTGTTCGTCAAGTTGTTCGGGATAAATGGGAAAAGGCTCTTATGGGCTCACAGTACCATCTTGCTTTTCTTGTGAGTTTTCCTACGATCTGTGTTTGGCCAGCGCCTTTGGATCTGTGCCTGGTCATCCCAATTTTCATCGTACCCCCAATTTCCTCGTCACATACTTCTCCTGTTATCTTGACTAACAACTGCCTTAGTTGAATGCTACCATGCACCAAGCATCTTCTGAGACTATTGGCAAGGCCGTCCAAGAGTTTGGTGCAAGGCTAGTCAAAGAATCAAAGCGAGAGCTGCTGGGTCATCTCAGCGGAGCTGATTTCGATGAGCTAGCAGACATGATTCTCCCTCGTGTCAGTACTCAGTTCCTCGATAAAGCCCTTGCAAGGCGCTTGGAGACGATTCCAGCCCGTCAACTTGTCAACGCATTGGCAAGATCTGAGCGCCTGGGGTATGATGTGCAGGACATCGTCGAAGAGCACAATGAGCATGTCATCCCGTCCTTGCACTCGATGCCTATGCAGCCTCAGATGCCTCCGGCAAATCAACAGACGCGTGTGCAGTATTACCAACCTCAGCCTCCTGCTGTACAACAACCTCCGGCACCGTTGCCGTATCCGGGAACGCCAACGGCGTTCAACCAGCCCCCAGAGCCACAGCTTCCACCAGGACCGCCAGGTCTAGTTTGGTGCCGCTGTGGCTGGCCTTGTGCTTCAAAGGCGGCCCTTGAATATGTAAGTTGAGTATTTGATCCAACCGAAGAGCCGTTTTCTGACAGAAGCAGCATATCAAGAAGAACGCTTGTACCAAGGTTCAGGAGGCGGACAAACCTGGCAGAGACATCTGTCTCTATTGCGGCTGCAGATTTGGCAGCGGCGGTGGCCTACTGTATCATGAGAAGTCCGACGTCTGCGGAGCGCACACTCGAGAAACAGGCGAAAAGATGCGCGCATTGATCAAGGCTTACCGTAAACAAAGGAAGGCCTCTCTCACTGAACCATTTCCTCCACAGCCAACGAATACCCCCTCCACTCAATCACGGACAAGCTGGAACATTGCGATTCCATCCCAGCAAATCAGCACACCGGGAGGCCGTGATCCGTATGCACACCTCACTGCTCAGAAGCAGGCAGAATTTCATGATATCATGAAAAGAGCTGAGGAGAAGTATGGAAGTCTGATGAGGAAGGCTGCAAGCCTTCCCGAACCTGAGAGATCAAAGAAACTGGCGAGTCTGAAAAACTCGTACAACACGAAACAAAGTATAACGCGAAAAAAGTTTGGCATTCGTCTGCGTGAAAGACGAACCCGAGAAGAGATCGAAGCTGAACAGGCTCGACTTTTCGGAACGCCTGATCCTGACAGGGAATCACGTCCGAAGAAGAGACCTCGAACGGGTGGTGAAGAACAGTCACCAGCTGTTGCAGGATTGAATGGAACCCAGGAAAGCCCTCGTAAGAGGGTCCCAGTGTCAGAAATGGGCGGACTGTCTGGGTCACAAGCGACGGCAGAGCTCACTGACCCGACAGCCTACCTGAATCCGACTCAGCCACGCTATGTACCGCAGAAGTCAGCAAACACAACCGCCCAACAGTCCAATATGTTTGGGTCTCCGGATCGCTCCGGAGCATCCATGGGGGCGACCCCTGATGATCCTATGTCAGTTGACGATGATGACGACAAGGACAAGGACGACTCGGACTCTGACAGTGACAGTGACGATGACGGTGACATTCCAGCTACTATCTCTTAATCTTGCGGGTTAACAAGCATCGGCATGGCGTTTGGGTTTTATTATTTGATACCCCCAGAGGTTTAACAAAGAGAGAATGAAGGTATTAGGTCGGGACGTGCATTGGGGACGGAGTTGAGATTCAATATGCTGATGGGTATTGGTGAACATGAACCAGGGTTATAGAGGAGGCCTGGTGGTAAAAAGTGAACGGTGAAACAGAAACGGATCACGGTAGAACGACCACCGTGACAATCAGCTTTTTCGGAGATGACTGGTACATGATATAATTACCTGATGGCGACTTAGTCATAAGGTTTACATACAGCTTCAGTTATCGCATTAGGCATCCAACTAAATATATGGTAAATATTTTCTAGACTCATCAGGGATCAAATGGCGATATATCATGAGTTTCGATGGCATTGATTGATGTGATGTGACTGACTATTGGTGGTGTGAGATGGATCATAGTCAGGTAGCTTCAGTTTCCAATGTCATTCAAGCGTTTTACTTGAGGCTGCAAGTGTCTCTTAGTAGTCTCTTTAGTCTTAAGAGGTTGCGCCAGGCATAGAGTTTATAGGCCCATGACTGAGTCACAAGAGAGTTTGCTCCTTTTGTAAGTCCCAACAGGCGACACGAGTTTCAGTTACAGTACCTACCGCCTAAAACTGGGAAACTGGGAAAAGGATAAATTTAGTACAGTAGGTGCGGAAAGGTCGTGCTTTCTTTCCATAGATACCTAGGTACCTAAGGCAGGTAAGCGCCCGAATAAGTCAGCTTGGAATGTGGACGGGACGTTCCTCCCGTTTAGTGACATAAACCTTATGTATTGGGCATCTATGTTTAACTTGCCTAGGTACCTACCTAGTGGAGGCTGTAATAGTTTGTTTGAATCTTTCATCAATTTGCTGATACGAGAGAGACAAAGCTTTGTTTAAAGCAATCAAAGAATGAAAAAGTCTATGCGGACACTCTCTTTGAGTTTATTCTCTGAGTCTTTCCTTTGTTCTATATCCAGACGTCTGGCCATTGTCACCTTATGACAACGTATCTCTAACGTCGGCTATTGACCCTCTTCGCGCGCTTCTCAAAAGGAAACAGTTTCATACGACAATTGTTTTGGACTCCCGATGGCCGAAACGAGTTGACGCAGGAACGAGAGATTAGCTCGAGAGATGGCCACGCGAGGACGCTGCAAGACAAGATCAAGATCCATGCCAAAAGTCTTTCCTCTCTCATCACTACCTCGGCTTCCAACTGGCTGACCAGGCGCCGACGCGGGTCCAGAGACACGTGCTTCAACCTATGACAGCTTGCCGACAGGTGTGACGGGCGTCGACGTCGCTGCAAGGGCCCTCAGTTTGACTGGACGGACAAACCGCACAAGGGCCCGTTTTGGATCCGGCTATTTGAAACCCCTCAAGGGCCTTTGATCAATAGGCTTCGCTGCTGGCTGAATCGCCACCAACAACCCTTACAGGCCTAGAACGCTAGAAGCCTACAAGGCTAGAACGTCCCCTGACTGATCGCCTTGAAACCCGCTAGGGGCCGTCTTTGGCGTTGGTGATGAACATGGGTGCTGCCATGATTGGTCAGAGCTGCTGCGGCGTGTGAAGGGGTCCTGTCTTGGCCTGGGTACCTGGGCCTTGTCGTCTTGCCAGGGGCTCAAGCGAGCTCTGTCAGAGGCATCCCCAGATGGTTGATAATGCTACCATGAGCCACTCTTGGTGAGGGCTCTTTTGTTTCGAATTCTACTCTTGGTTTGTTTTGCTTTCAAACTGGCTGGCCCAGCATCCTCGTTCTTTACCTTCAAACTCATCTGGTCTTATATCTGTTTCCACTCCCGCGCCACCCTTTCTTCTTTTGTTTCCTCTTGGGTCTTGTCCTTCACTGAAACTCACTCACGATACACTCTTTTGCCAGCGCCTCAAAACATCTTTGCGACCATCATGGCTCCCATCTTTAGCCCTGCTGGCTTGAGCCGTTTCATGGATAACCATAGCCCACTTAACTTGAATCCCACACAAAAGCCAGTCCCGTCGCCGATGCCGTCGCCTTCACCTTCGCAACCCTCACCTGAGCCAATGGCGACTGTACTCATCGGCCCCAAACAGCAGCGCTTCAAGGTCAACAAGCGACAACTATGTGCTACCTCTCCTTTCTTTGCTGAGCGCCTTGGCGACCCAAACAGCTCGAAAACGATATCTCTATGGCTGCCCCGCGAATCGTCTTCCATGTTTGGTCTCTTTGTCGACTGGGTTCATCTCGGCCTTCGCTTCCGTCCGCATCTAGATGAAATTGTTTCCAATGCCTACGAGGCCGGTTTAGAGGCCTCTCAAAGTATTCACTGGTCCTTGATTCGCTTGCATCTCTTTGCTTCCCGTCTTGGCCTCTATCGCCTTCAGGATCTATCCATGGACGCCATCCAGGATCTCTACCTCCGTTGTGATTGGGACGTTCCTTCAGGTCTCATAACATTCCTCTACACAGAATGCGAGGGCCTCGCCGCTATCCGACTACGACGCTGGGCTGTCGCCATGGTTGCATTCTCCTTCACCGGCGGACCTCGCCTGACCTTTCACCCACAGGACTCTGCTACTTCAGAACCTACGCGCTTCAGTGACCTACTAGAACAACTTCCCGAGTTCGCAGCCGACTATGACATGCACATGGATAAGATGCAACTCTCGGGACTCGATATCCGCTTCAAGAACCCGCAGCTACGCATTCCAGCCAACCGTCTACGCAATGATGAGCGCGCCTTTGGTTTCCGTCAATGTTCCTTTCATTCACATCGCTCAAGCGTTGGTGAGCGTCGGTGTCCTCACGAATCTGGCTCGACCAAGCACCGGCGTGTTCGACCACCAGTGGTAAAGGAGCGAGGATCCCAAGCAGCTGGCTTGACCGCACCAACCCGGAGGTATCGCGATGTTGTGCCTCGGCCGCTCTTCTCTGGGCCAGACGACGATGACTTGGAAGGAGACGACGACGAGATTTCCAAGGCAATCAAGCACGTGAGATCGGTCTCGAGTACACTCAAGACATGACAAATATCTCCACAACAGCAGCTGAAAATCGACACGACAAGTAGGGATGCATGGTGAAACTGTGATCTGCCCGATCACCGTCACAACCCCATCACTCTCAAATGGGGCCGAATGCAACTCCAGACTGTTTGAAACATTCCTATCAAGGCAAAACAGGGACCAGATGAACATCACTCTCGGTGTGCCGGCATGAAAACATGGTTGTCAGTTTCTCTCATGGGAAGTCGAGACTCTTTATCAACGCCTCATGTCTGCGACATGGGCCTTCGTCCGTCGACGATACTGGTTGTCATACCAGCTTTTTTCCTTTTTCTTTCGTTACGATTCATCTATCATGCACAGTTCTCCTGGTGGGAGCTGATGAGCAAACAAGTCTTATTTCTATATGCACATGATAATATTTTATAAACTTGTGTGGAATGTACATTATGAGATCATGGCCTATCAGGATATATAATAAAATACCATTGACTCTTGAGCATCATCTTGACTTCATGTATTTATTGTGTGGGAGTTGCATGTCTAGATTCATGTTCACGGATGGCACTCATTCATCGGGTATTGAAATTGACATCATTCAGATCATTGCTCGTTCTATGGACATTAAATTCCATCACATCATTCGCCCAAACCAATACATCTTCATAATCCAGCTCACGCGAGAGCTAAGGTACATCATGCCTCTCATCGTAACATCTCTGAGAAAAAGGACGTCTGTCTTCCTCGATTCCAAGCAGGCAAAAATAACACGGCAAATGCGAGGCTCTGTTTGGCCTGCGTGCTGTTCATTCCATCATATCGTCATGAGCTGTTGAGATAAAAAGAAAGAAAAGGGATTCCCAAGAATGAGGGAGATTCAAAGAAAGGTGGCGAGGACTCTTGTCGCTTCGAGATCGAGGTGAGACCGCTTTTGAAAAGACACACTCAAACGTGTGTCAAGAGATATCCTGAACATATAGCAAGGAAAGGTGAAGCAAAGTGTGGAAACCGAAAGCAACCGGGAAAATAAAGCTATCGTCAGATAGACTGCTGCCGTCTAGATGCATCGTGTAAATGCTATGTGCCATGGTCTCCCAACAGTGAAACTCAATCACCGTGTGTGCGTGGCCATGGGCTCGTAAAACTCATCAAATGACATAAACCGTGAGAAAATGTACAAAGAAAAGAAAAAAAAACACCATGTCGTGTAGGATTAAAGTGGTGATTCAGATCGTCGGCGTGGCTGGCCTCGGCGTCGGAAATCCTTAAGTCGTTCGTCGATGTAAGCCAGTCTGCTGGCCAGTGATGACCGAGTACCTCCATTATTACTTTCGCTGGATTGCTGGACCGTAGCGAACGGTCGGCGAGCAGCATCGCTTTCAGGTGGCGCCCCATGTGATAGGCGATTCGGGAACGAAAAGCTTGAGCCACCGAGCGCGAAGGGCGAACCTAATCGAGGAGGCATCTCGCCGAATGGAGGGGCCAGTGTCTGCTGCTGTTTAACCGGATGCTGTGAACTCTCAAAAAGCTGTTGGATGTTCTTGCGTGGGACAAAAAGTTTGTCCATCTCTTGGGGAGTTATCTCAGTCTCGGCTTGAGGTGTCACAAGCTGTTCTTCTGTAGCCGACAGATCAACAATTGAGGCGGGATCAACCCAGAGGTCAGAACCAAGACTAGGTCGCTTGATCTTGCGAGTCTCGAGATGGTTGGGTCGGCGCTTCTGAGTGGATCGGCTGCGAGTAAGTCGGACCGGAGACATGAGAGCGCGGCGCGGGCCGCCTGTGTGAGTTTGTCTCTGCAGCTTAGGATCCACAACGAAGCTTGAAGGTAGTGAGCTCGATGAGCTAGGACCATAACTTCGCGCGCCAAAGGGAGATGCAAGTTGAGTGGGCTCGGGTCCCAAGATCGGCTCTGGGATAGCTTGAATTGGTGGCGGCAACGAAAGTTCGTCTGATTGGAGCTCGGTTTGTGAACTGGTGAGTTGAGCTAGAGGACCTTGTGGTTGCATGGAATCCGATGTGCTAACTGCCAGTGACATGGCCATATCTTGTCCTGAAAAGACCGAGGGGGATCGGCCAGGTACCATGCGCCGATTTCGATAACGAACCGCAGACTTGCCAAATGGAGTAGGGCTGGGAGCTACATATTGAGAGCCTCGCGCGTTTGATCTAACACTCATTTTGCAAAGCTCCCGAAGCTGTGCTCGAGTGGCAGCACATGTATGCGGCCACTGAACGTACGGACCAGAAGTTGCTGGGGTAGGGGTTATACTGCCACTGCTGGGATCGATCTTGGCCTGACCCTTGGCTCCTTTCCAACTCCTCTTTGCCTCTCGAGCCACACGCAAGCAGACTCCATGAGGAGGAATGCCGCTCTTACCAACACGAAATGGAGTGACCTTGGGATCTTGTAGATACATCATGTACATCGACCATAAATGCTGGTTCATGAGCTTTGTCCAGGGCGCCCTCCGTATTGTGTCTCTGGGAACCTCCTTCTTAGTCGGTTTTAGAGTCTTGCTATTGTCGTCGGCGGTTGATGGGTCATTCAAAAGATCTACGTGCTCATCGTCTGGGCTAAGGCATTGGCTCAAATCGTCTGAGCTGATAGAAAAGTAGCTTAACAAGGAGGTACTCGTATGGGTTGAGTGAGCAGTAGAAGGTCGACTGGACTCATAATCAGGGCTGGACTCGAGACTACTGAGGGTAGAGTCGATAGACCAGTTCGGGTATTGTTTTGGGGTTAAAGCTGGTAGCGCGCCAGGAGCGGGAGTCTTGGGAGGTGAGAACATGCGGTCCGAGCCGCCGTGGGGAGTCAAGGGTATATCCTCCATATGGTTCCAGTGTGGGTTAGGGAACAATGTGTCCATCATCTCCTCGTCAAGCACACGAGGCTCTTCGATACTTGGGATAGGGATGTCCGCTGCGGCAACCGACGCGAGGAATTGCTCAGTAGGCGCATTGAGGTTGGACGCATTCCTCCTCTTGATTCTGAATCGCGGTCGTGGTGGTGATGGCGGTTGTGCTTCACCATTCAGAGCAGGCTCGGGGGTCCTAGGAATATCATCGCGGCGGGCGCTTCGCGACCAAGGGGCAGCGAGAGATTGGAACGGAGTCATGTCGGAGCGAGAGGAATGCGATTGCGCTCTATGTATAATCGCGCGAAGCCTAGAGCGCTGGTATTTGAGGATCCGAGGGAGGGGGCGATAAGCGGGACAATTCAAGCGCAAAGTGAGTCGACGCGAATGTTTCGGAATGCGACAGCAGTGTCTTAGATCAAGTCGAGTGGTCACACAGTGAATCGAACGAGGCTGGTTTGATGGTTTTCGATAGGTTTGTCGGCAACGTCGATCGAGAGGCTTGGACGGTCGGAACGTTGAATAATAAGTCGAAGGGATGAGCGCGACAGCCTGCGATTGATTGATTGTTTGTTTGTTTGTTTGTGCGCGTGTATATCCTATCCCAGGAAACGGGAGAAAACACAAGGAAATTCGGTGATCGAGCCTGAGCGCGTATCGAAGCCGGTGCGTGATAGATGAGTAGTGTAAATAAGGAAAAGGATGTCGTAGGCAAGAGTCGTCGTCGTTATGGTCGTCATGCGTATCAATGATTGCTGTCCTGCTGCTGTCACCGCTGCGGGATTTGGAGGGGGAATCCCGGTCGCAAGTAAACGATAGCGACTTGGCGGTCTCAGTTAAACGCGCCGTCGCTGTTAGTAGTCTCGCGATGGATAGGCGGTAGATATGCTGAGCTCGCGCAACCAGCCGACGGCGCAAAGCACAGGAAACCGCGAGGGGGACGAAGGCGTATTGAGCGCAAACGAGGGACTGGGATGGGGAAAAGATGAAGGTGGGAAGAGAAGGGAAAGGCGACCGAGACGATGTGGGTGTGGAGGGCGGGAAGTGTGCGCTATGTATGGGCGGGCAAGCCAAGTTGCTAAACTGGACGTGAGTGGAGGGCAGGGCCAGCCAGGAATGGACGGGCTCCCTGTCTGTCTCTCAGCTAGAGCAAAGAGAAGCTGGAAGCACACTGGACCAGGCCGTGGATGTGGGCCAACAGCGAACAGCGGATGGCGCGAACGCTGCAGTCGAGGTAGGATAGGCTAAGTACCTGGCAGACGGGCTGTACACAATGCTTGTTGGCTGGATGCTGGCTGACTCCGAGGTTGCTTTCCTACTCCAAGTCTGTCTGTCTGTTCCCAGCAAGGTGGAGTCAAGGAACAGGAGTTGTACCTAGGCAAGCCACGATAGTATGTGCTGGAGTATGTATGTGCTGGAGTGTACTCTGCGGTCGTGTCTGTACCTCTACGGCTCTCACGAGTTTCTCAAGGTCCACTGCTGAGTCCCTTGGCGATGGTGAGTACCTATTGTAGCAAGCCCCCAAACAGGCGAGCGAGCTAGCGCAGAAGGCCCTTGTCCAAGTCAACCCCGGCAGCGTCCGTGACAAGGAATAGCTCAAGCAGCGGTCAGTGGGCGATGAGGGCACGTTGTGCAAGTCTGAGCAAGGACCCTGGCTAAGAAGAGCTGTCGTGATAGGTCTGATTATGAGGTTGATGATGCTAGAGGTGATCGAGACCAGGTGATGGAATGGAGACGAAAAGACAGCCGAATGAAACCCTGCAGATGGTATAGTACAATGCAAGTAGATAGTAAATTGTCTGATGGTTGGTGTTTGTTTGCTCGATCTGTATTGTTGTACTTATTGAAGTACCAACAAAGTAAAGAGTGCGTTTGGTATTCAAGTCCAATGCCCTCAACCGCGGCTTTGTTGCTTTGGTTCAGAGGCGGTCAACCCCAGGCGGCCGGCCGTTGATATTGACTTAGACTTGGTCGGGACCTCGCATGAAGAGATGCTGCGTATGGGCAGCCTCTTGGGTGGTTTAGAAGCGACTGCAGGTAGGCAGATTCAAAATAATGGCCGAGTGTCACACATGGAACAATCAAAGGCGGAGGTTTTGTTTTTGTATGAAAGGGTTGGAACTCTCGAGTTCCCAGTATTTGCTTGATGACGACCTCGAAATCGAGGTTTGGAAGAAACGCGCTTGACTCCTGTTTGTTTGTTATGATCCCAGGGGCTTCTGAGACACCAGTGGCCAGGCTTTTCCACCAACTTGGAGCCCAGCCAGACACTATCCTCGTTGGCTGACCTTGATGCCGGGTACCACTTATTGGGTGACCTAAGCGCACCCAGCAGCCTGAGGTGCATCTGCAGAAAAGCGAGATTTGGGGATGGGAAGTTAATCGCTTGGTTCAGAACCAAAGATGACGGCGAATGTGTTGAGAGCTAAGAGGTAGCAGCATGATGTGACGATCCAACGAGAAGACGTCTCGCCTTTGTCATCCAGACAAGATTCAACGCCAGCACGTTTCGACCCCTGCCGAAGCCCCAAGCCAGAGCTGCACGTCGGCGGCAAGAAAGAGACGCACAGCGCAACCGTCGCCCGCACTCGCATGCATTCGCATTTCACATTGACATTGGTGTTTGTTGAATGGGTAAGCGTAGGGTGTGTGCGTGTGTGGATGTGGAGGATGTGGATGTGAATGTGAGTGTGGGATGTTTAGTTTTAGTGAGGAGGGGTTAGGTTTCCACTAACAGACGCAACAAACTGGGTCAAGATGACGCTGTATGTAAACAATGGGACCTGCCTACACAAAACAATCCCGTCCTACCTTCCGTTCTAAAATAATTCAGACTTTCTTCACTTCCAGCTAACCTGGACTGCCATAACTCGTTGAAAGCATCTGTAATTGGGAATGGAAACATGCAAAACATACAAAATATCTAAAAGGTGGTTGGGAAGATGTACGCGAAAATAGTACGCGTCAACGCGTCAGTATAAACAGACCAATTAGAATAAACCATTCACTTATTCGTCACACAAACTCGATATCGATGCAAATCAAACTGTTCAATTCGATTCATGTCTATACAGGGAGTTGCTCATCCTTGCATACCTAAAGATGTATAAAGTACTGTACCTATCCTCACATTGTGCTTAAATAACCCTGCAGCATATCGTCACGTATCACACACGGCAGGCTTATTATATACCAAAATATGAGAATTCAACCCAAAATAATGGGTGTCTAGGGTGTGTACGAGTGATGTAAGAGCTGCGGCTGCTGGCTGCTGAAAGTAGGGGGGCACCCAATTCGGCACCTCTAGCCTCACAAGCTACCTAGTAAACTCTCGTCAAATCAGACGTCGAAACAAGATAGAGAACCGGCCGAGAAGGGGAAGTGGATGGAACACATTGGCTTACTATGTGCTGATTCCATCGTCGTGAGCCAGCTCTAACCTGATTGAACATGTAGCTATACAACAGCTACCCATCCAACCTAACCTGGTTGTATGCTTCAGCAGTAGGTTGAGGATGTCTTGGAGCCGGCTTTCACCCCCAACTTCAACTCCCGAAACGGTCGGACTATGCTGCAATTGTTGGCACCCAACCCAAAGGATTGGACTGGAAGCAACGAGTTTCGGGAAGAGGATCCTTGGGGGGAGAGGAGAAGGAAGGGGATTACTGGCTACCACGTCCTGCATGGCGAAAAGTGTCGTTTATAAAGGCTTAAGTAATGGTGAGAGAAGGCAATTGTACGCAATGCCCCTGGCACAAGACAAGGACACAGTGGACAGGCCATATGATTCATGCGATATTGGTTGCTGGCAAATGTACGTCCGACTAAGGCAGATAGATTACACTTGTTAGTCGCCCGTTGACCTAGAAGCAAGTAAAAAGTCATGTGCCAGCTCTTCAGCAACGGATAAAGAGCAGAGAATCGACTACATACAACTGATATAGACCTTGCAGCTTCACCAAATGACATGTTGTTCAACAGTTATGATGTTCATGAGAGTTGCAACTTACAAGTAAGCTCCAAAAGACAATATCTTGACGAGTATCGGCATGCAAGCCGGGTGATACAGCAGCAATATCGTACGACTTGGGACAAGGGGAGCTTTACAAAAACGGATTCGTCAATCAATTCGATCTCATCGGCATGTTCTCAGGGCATGGGAGAGTCTAATCTCAACCGAATCTCGATCCCCCAACTCTCCTCGTCGATTGACATCACCGCGCTGCGGGGACTATCCAACGCTTTTCCCTTAGGCTCGGTTACGTCGTTGTAACCGTAACCGTAAAACATGGATGCGACTCTATCAATGGAACATTGACTGGGAAGAATAGCTTGAGCCAAAAGCCGTTAGGGTGGCAATGGACGCTATTCGAATTTGTGATGCTGAAATTATCCGACAGACGCAATCCTTAAGCGCGTAGTGTTTTGTCGCCCTCCACAGTGCCATACTAGAACTCAAGTTTGTTTTGTTTTGTTTGTTTTCTTTTACTTTGTTTTTATTGACTTTCGAAGTGGGTATTTAGACCGAGCAACCGACTCAACGGCCTGTAAAAAAGCAAATTTGCGCGTTGAGGTACAGAAGGCTGCATGCGCATGAGCTGGCTTGCAGAAGTAAAACGCATTCCACAGGGAGACCGAGGGGCTTGGTGAGGCTTGTGTAAGGCCCCAGCCAAGGCCCAGCTGGGGTACATAGGTAATATCTGGGGATCAACAGAATACAAAGCTTCCCCCTGCCAGCAGGCATGCTCTTCTTTGCTCATGAGCTGCCCAGTTTTGGGCAACGAGGAGCCGGATCTCACCAAGAGAATCTCAACTTATGTCCACCGCAAGTTTCTCCCGCCATGGTCTAGAACATTGGCTCCGCCTCATGAGGCCTCGATTTGTTGTCTGGCGGTTGCTGATGCCACGATGGCGTCAAGAAAAGGGCGAGCGTCTCAGAAGGGACCCAGCAGCACAGGTCTCAAAACCCCCTGTCCTAGTTAGCTGTCATTCGGAGTCCGGGTAGGACTGAGACATGCAGACGGAGATGCGCAGGTACCTCGATTGGAGATGACATGCTCAGTTTTTTCGGTGACGTTGGCTGTGGAATTACCAGAAATTGAGTTGTTTGTGGCTGCTCTTGTAATACAGTATCGCAATTGGTGGCTCTATAAGCTCTCATGAATCCATGAGCTGTGCTAGCAGTTATTCATCGTGACAGTCGGAACGAGAAGCAAGTGTCAGGATATCATATCATTCCAAGTCCGTTCATGGCTTTTAGGTGATACGAAACTCAGACAGGCTGTCTCGTTCTGAATTTCTTGACCACAACCGTCTCATGCCTGCAACTCGAGGTTCATGCGAGAGTTGAAGCAACGCTCTTCAGAAGCCCATTTTCTAAGGCCGTAGTCAGGCACACAAGGCACAGCGCCTAATCGTGCGTTTTAGGCCACATTGGAAGTGACCATATCGTGCAAGATTCTGTTTACCCACGTGTTGCGTCTCAACAAAGGTCACTTATATGCGGCCCACGTAGAAGAATCGAACTCATACGCTGTATGCCTCCGAAAGATTATGAGGTCTCATAAGAAATAGGAAATCTTTAAGTGAAGAGGTTGAGTCTAAGTCTCGTCTAGCTTATCACAGGAGAAAGAGTGCAACAAGTCTAGTTTGTTAGTGATACTGTAAAAGATTGACACCTCTTAACGAGAAACAATGTCACAGTGGGACAGGAAGCTCAGAGCACTGGAATGAGGCGTACTGAAACTTAAAAGAAATTGGATTAAGAAGACAGAAATTCTTGTGAACCTGCATCAGAGATAGTTGAGGTAACCCAAAGCTGAGTTACCGGGCCAAGAGCATAGCTGCTCCGAGTGATACGGCGCCGTCACGGGGCTTCGGCACGGAAACCCCGCCCGCGCACTAACAATTTGCGGCTCCACTGCCCGGTTTTCAACTTCAGCCAACTCACTCACTTCCCTTGTCTTGATAGAACAACACACGTTTTGCACTCTTGACTTTGTAGAATTTTTATAGGCTATAGATGTGCTACTGCGCGGTTTCTCGATTCTTTCACCAACAAGAGCGTCTAGCTCTCAATGCCGATTATGGCCTCACATACTCCTGATATCATCACACTCGACAACCTGTCACAGACTCTCACGCCATGGAATCCTCAAGGAGAAAGCCAACTGTATGCCATAGTTGATATGGGAAGGTATTCATGGCCTCAGGCGCGGAGTTACGAGTACCATATCTGATAACACTTTCAGCAACGGCATTCGCTTCTCTATTACTTCTCTCGCCCCTCCATTCACCCGACTGCTTCGTCCGATTTACTCAACACGCGCTGCCATTTCACTCTTTGATGCGCTCAAACCTACTGCAAGGGGTCTTGTATTTCCGCCTGAAATCATCACCGCCGTCTCTCAGACGCTGCAGCGTTTTCATCAGCTTGCTGTGCAGCATGGGGTACCGGCAAGGCACATCACTATCCTCGCTACCGAGGCCATGCGTCGCGCTGACAATGCTTCTGAAATGCTCGAAGCTATTGCTTCAGTGACCGATGGCCTCAAAGTGAGCATCCTCGAGCCCGCCGTAGAAACTCTCTTTGGCGCAGTCATGGGTTCACGCAGTGGTCTCGTAGGCGTTGAAGATGGTGCTCTGTTCCTAGATCTTGGCGGCGGCAGCGTGCAGATGACATGGGTCGATACCAGCAAGCCCAACTATGAGATCGATGCTGCTAGAGCTGGCGTAAGTATGCCCTTTGGAGCTGCAAGATTGATCCGCGTGCTGCACCAGCAGCCGCCCGAGGTCCAGGCCACCGAGATCTCCAAGCTACAGGTCGGCATGCAGCAGGCGTATGCAAACTTGTGCTCCCTATTCCCTGCACTCAACGCCATCAGGACTTCTCATGCTCAGGGGCGAGAGACCTCTCGCGTCAACGTTTACATGTGCGGCGGTGGCTTTCGCGGCTATGGCAGCATGCTCATGCATGAAGACCCTGTGAAACCGTATCCCATTCCCTATGCCAATGGATACACGGCCCCAGGCACGCTCTTCTCAAAGGTGAAGCATATGCGTCACGTCAATGAAGAGTACGAAGGTCGCATATTCGGCCTCTCAAAGCGTCGCCGCCAGCAGTTCCCCGCCATCGCTACTGTGATCGAAGCGCTACTCGCCGCAGTACCCAACATTGGGAATGTGACGTTTTGCGGTGGCTCGAACCGACAAGGTGCGCTGATGATGAAGCTTCCTATCGAGATCCGCGAGTGTAACCCTCTCCATGTCCTCGCTAATATCATGGCTGAAGACATGCCCGCATTGGATGCTGTTGTAAGGATTTTGAGGACCGCACTCCCTCAGGAGGTAGACTTCTCTACAATGCCCAATACTTTAGCTAATGGCCTCGATGTTTTATTTGCACGCGATATTTGGGCTCGTCAGGGGTTCGATGCAGATAACAACTCATCGTTTGCACTGCATCATGCAATCACCCGAGACGCTGAAGTCCCAGGTCTCTCGCACACTGGACGAGCTCTCTTGGCTCTTTCAGCCTCGGCTCGATGGGGAGGTCACTTGGGTCCCTTGGATGTGCAACTCCAGCAAGGTCTATCTACGCTTCTCGAGAGCCAGCATATGGACGCACCTTTCTGGGCTTCATATGTCGGTGCCGTAGCCGGGGTTATAGCAATGATTTTGCCCATCTTTCCAAAGACCGCAGAGGAGGTTGAGAAAGCCATCAGGTTAGAAAGCCCTCATTCTACTTCAGAAGGTCTTTTTATCTAACAGTCACACAGCATACAAGCACGGCTTAAGAAAACAGAGGACAAGAAAGACAGAATCGTATTAACGATCGGAGTCGCCGCCGCCAATATGGCGAGTGTCAGTCTAGAAGACATCGCCGACAGAGTTGAGAGAGTCGCTAAAAAGAACGGGGGAAAGAAGCCAAGATTTAAGATAACCGCCCAAGTGAGCTCGTTGTCATGAATCGTTTCTCATCCATATAAAGCCAGCCCAATACATCCATTTTCCTTTTGATACTGATGCACCATACATATATGCAGCGAACGTCTTATATCCATTATTGTAAAGAAACACAAAGGTTGTAATTTTTTTTGTTGTTACTTTTGTCGTTTTGCTCTTGTTTTTCCTTTTTGTTACCCATTTTCGTTGTTCAAAATGCTTTTCTGTAACGACTGGATGTGTAGTGCAATGACTATGCACTATCACGCGAACTACTCTTGCTCTTGGTGTTACTTCGAGGACGTCTCTTTGTTGATATCTTCTTGAGCTCATGGTTAACTACCAAGACGCCCAGTCGCTCATCAACCTTGTGTGACGATCGCTGAATTCTCTCGTCTGAAGGCAGATTAGCGGGTTGTGCCACGAAGACAAAGCGATATGCGCTTACAGAACTCCTTTCTGGCGTCCATCATGTCCTCGGCGAACTGACGAATCTTGCTGCTGCGGCATGCCCGAGTGGGATAAGTCGGCTCCCTAAGCCAGTCCAACGACATCTCCATCCTCTTGGGGGTCTTGAATTGGCAGTGATAGAAGATTGCTATCAAGGGAAAGAAGCCGTTGTAGAGGTTTTCGAAAGCCCCAACTATTTGGTTCTGGTTAGCTTGCATGCTTTGTTTCCGAGTGGGAGCGTCTCACCAATATTCTGATCCCTCTGGGCGCTCGGGTTACGCGAAAAGTAAGCGTCATGCGCAATCACCAAGTCTCTGTACATGATGATGAGTTGCCACAGGCTAGCCCATACTGCCATCTTCTCCTGAGCCTTGAGGGACTCTTGCTGCGCCAAGCAGTCCTCAAGTAGCTTGAGGATGTCGTGCTCATGGGACACGAGAGCGTTCCATGCAATGCGTCTAAGTTCGGCTTGGACAGTAAAGGGAACCTGGGAAACCTTGTTGGATGAGCTACAGCAGGTGAATCGCGGAGCCTTCCAGATCCTGAAGAAGCAGTTCATGGTGTGGACCTTGGAAACGAGGTTGTGCTACCAAGAGAGTCAGCTCTGCTGCAGACTGCAAGGGCAAGCAAGAATGGATCGTGAGTGTTACCTTTGGAAGCCCTTGTCCATCCTCGGAATAGGAGAGCAAAAAGTTTTGCACCGCATGCTCAAACTTAGAGCTGCGCTCCCGTCTGATCTGCGCCTCGACCCAACGTTGGAGCTCACCGTAGCTGGGGAATCTATCACGCTCAAAGGCAGCATTTCTTGGGTTCTCATCGATTCCGTTCTGCGAATGATATGCCTGGACGGATGCGCGAAGGAAGGGCGAGTCGGCATCGCGGGTGAAGAAAATGGCAATGTCTCTGGGCTTGGCAGTGGGAAAGCGAGGCTGATGATCAACGACAAGCCTCTCTTCGGTGGGGTCAGGCGACCAGACGTCTAATGTGATGTGTCTCAGCATTCATGTCTCACTTTCAGATCAGGAGAGCAGGGGGGTTGTTCGACATACCGGCGACGTGACGAATCACAGGCGGAGCAACCGCAGGGGTTCTACGGGTACAGACAAGGTGCGAGTGGTCTGGAAATGCCTTGCGGCAGTAGGGGCAGACGCCACAGTCCTGACACTGGTGATTGGCTCAGTTCAATGCTTTGTTTCAGAGAGTAACGGCCTTGTAAAGGCATTGGATGGATTCCTTACGCGGGTCTTGGAGATACGGCACGGCAGACAGGCTCCACTCTTGCGGACGTCGGCCGTCTGGTCTGGGTCAGAGAGTTGTCTAGACCTCTTTTCCACAGACCGCTGACGCTTGACACCAGAGGTTGAAGAGGGAGGAGGAGAAGTCTTGGCGTAGCTTGGACGGCGAGACGACGGCTCATGGACCTGGATCTGATGAGGGTAGCCGTATCCCCGTGGGGCACGCTTGCTGGGCATGGGTTGAGGGTACGTCCATTTATCATCCTGGGCCTGAACCTCTTGGAGGCTTGCTCGAGGACGTCGACGGACATCGTCTATGCCCTCGAGGAAGACTGAGCCCGAGTGAGACGAGGGAGAGGTACTACCACCTCTGACGAGTTCCGGTGGGGTCTGACCCATGGACTCGGATGTGGTGATCCCTCCATCGTCCGGGCTCAGGCCAGGGGTCATCCTTAGGTACCCGGCCTCGTCTCTGTCAAGAGAAAGATGGTCAAGAAAGGGTTGGATCTCAGTGATGATCGAGGGAAGGTCCCTGTAGCTTAGACGAGGGGAGCCAGCAGAAGCTGCTGGGTGGTCCAGAGGTCGAGTGGAATCACAGTAGAGCTCCCAGTCAAAGACGGACCGGAAGAGCTCGTCATAATCCGGGCCCGGGGAGGTGGGAACACGCGGGTTTTCTTGACCTATCTGGGACAAGTCCCTGGACGCAAAAGCAGCAGCGGCAGCACCTCCTTTATCCATGTTGAAGTGTACTGTATCCGGTGTAAGTCACGAGGGGGAGTATCTTTGGTGGAACCTTGGAACTCTGCGCTGGGCGAATTGAAGCTTGCAGCAACAACTTGTCAGAAGACGATAAGGTGAAATGTTCCAATGTGCCTGATGCTTGCGTGCAAGATTGAGCGATTCAGAGACACGTCCTGGCACCAGAGAGTTATAATTCGGCCTTCATGGAGGCTCATGGTGGACTCGTTCACTTACACCATCCTCCTCTACACGATTTTCGGTGAATGACAGGGGTTTGGTTGGCTATATCTCTAGTATTTCCACTCTAATTGACCAATCCAACCCCTGTCGTTCACCGAAAAATGTCAATTGGGACGACTCTTAGTGAACGCTACGAGGAGTTAGCTCACTTGGAGAACCGGTATTGAGTCTACGATTGTTGTTGGGGCGAAGGAGATCCGAGAGTTTATCGATAGGAAACTAGACGGCAAGGAAAACCCAGCATTGCTGGCACAATGGCTCGTTATACCATCAAACTGCCCTGTGGAGTTGCTGGTGTATGTGTTCGTCTGGCTGGCAAGATCTGTTATATCAGAGATATATCTATCAGTTGGTCTGGTCTTATTAATTGACCACCTGAAATTGCAACGTAAAGAGGCGGCAAATAGTTAATTTGTTTGTTACCGGCCGCACGGGCGGCGTTTCGATGTTTGTCTCGTAGCAACTCTCGTCTTGTGCAGCAAGTGTTGCTCAACTATCGTCGAGAGACTCAATTGACTATATAGTAACCGCAGCTATGCTCAAATGCCCCTCAAGGCTGATTTTGCATAAAAAACTGAGCTCTCTTAACTTTAGCCTTTTAAGTGTCAGCACTTGTTCGTTGGTGTTGTTAGTTTCGTTGGACTAGGCAAAAGTGGGACGGGCTGTTGATTTACACAACAGGGGGCATTTTCAACCAACACTCGTTATACAAGCATATTGCTACAGTTTCCAGAACTAATAGATTGATGGCTTGTTGGCTCGAGTATAGTTTTAAGTTAAGAGATCGAGGCTGGGCGGCTTTGTTAAGTTGATATTATTTTGATGGTCAAGGACAAACCGATTGATAGGACATCCTTCTTGACGACAGACTAGCAACTAGACACAAGACCTTACCAGAAGCATGATATAATCACATAACTAGATATTGTTCATCAAGTCTTAGATTTAATACCAGCCGCGTGCTGAATTAAGCATGCACCGTCCCGTCCCGGATATGTGGGGCCGAAACGGCTTCGGGCGTCGCTTAAATTTAACCTTCACGCCGGAGCTCCGATTGAACGGAAGGGGCGACCCACCACTCCTTCCTTATTGAGTAGTTGACAATACGCAATAATGGATCAGCCAACGCACAAGGGTGTCTCGTCTAAAAGTGATGCGCAAACTTGGAACAATCATTACTACCCTACAAGATATGTATGAAAATTAGGAAGCAGACTAAGGAGTCTAAGGCATATATATGTGTACCCTTGGCAAACCATCTGAGAAACCTAAGTCTTAACCTCGTGATATCTTTACCTGTATCTTTAGAAATTTGCATGGAGTCATTCACATCTATACATTCTCTAGACTCCTTTAAGCGCGTATCCCTACCACAGTAGCATTTCTATCCCTCCTTCGTGTCGTCAGAAACTTCTGGCATGACAAACAACGATATTTGCCAGGCATTCTTTGTACGTCGTACCAGTCTTTATTCCTCTGAGACTCCTCGACCGAGCATACGAAGCATGTCTTCATCTGTGGCCATTGCCATAGCTCCGACCTACGAAGCCATTCTCGCCCACCACCCCACTCTGCAGATGTAGCATATCTGCTACACCTGGCGCATTTTGTTGCGTTGAAGCGGTGGTGGGCGACCGGCCCGGGAGGAAGTGCCTGCCTGCTTGCGATAGTCACTGCTAAAGGTCCTGTACTTCCAGCCGCAGGAAAGACACCGCCACTTGCCAGTGAAGATATCATCCGCGAAACCGCATAGAGGGCTGTGGCTGGTTGTTGCTCATTCACAGGCGGCGTTAGAGCAAGTTGGGATTGTGACTCCTTTCGCGTCACTACTTGGAGCATCTTCATTAGTTCCTTCTGTCGCAACTTGGGGTTCTCCGTTCCATTCGACCTTGTTCTTGCGGCAAAATTCGTGGCATCTCTTGCACCGTATATCAGCAGCGAAGCCATATAGAGCGGCATTCTCTGGAATTTCTCCACCACAAGCGGCGTTGGAGCACTTGCGCTCGTTCCCCTTGTCAAACCAGGCTTGGTTGATCTTCTCTTTCTTGAGTTCGTGTAGCCAGTATCCGTTTGCGTAGCCCGAGCAACTTCGCATCATACCATTGTTATTCCTTGTGAACGTCACGCATCCTAAGCAACATCGGGGCGTCAAGGGCCCAGCGATAGGATATAGGTATTTTACTCCTCCGATAAAATCGGGGAACCCGCCTAGGTCGCTTTTCTTCTGTGGTCGTTGGTTGGCATAACGATAGACATGTACCATTTTGTTAGTTTAGCCTTGAACTTACCCTAGACTTTGGTCTAAAGTCATCAAAAGTCTCCAAGTTTTCTAGTTCCAGACGAGCATTACTTACGGTGAGGAAACATGAATGGCTCAGGACCAAGGGTTATGAGGCACTGAGCGAGAAGACCTCGCTTATGCTTCCCGAATGAATCCTGGACTTCCTTGACCCATCCTAAAATCCCCAGTCCCAACCCTATTTTCGCAAGTTATTGTCTCCCGATCCCCAGGAAATAATGTCCTATGCTTTCCTCCAGTATTTTCCCAAGCCCAGAAACATCCCATTCCCGTCATAATTTCACTCCATCTTGGATACCGACCCAGTCTTTATTTCATAGGTTTTGAGATCCCATTAATGCGCCGGTGGGCGTGATCTCTGATTCTGACCATTTCGTTCACGATCCGGTCTAAGTATGGTAACACAAGGACAGACTCCATGAGGCCAGAGAGAGTGTATGTTGGATTGGGCGATACATGCCCCCCATCCGTTCCTTTCTTTACCCACTCGACGGTTCGCAGACGAGCAAGAGCAATGACCAGCTCGAGACTGTGTTCTCGAGCCCGCTCCGTCTTTTTCTCGTCGTGGTTGCAGAGAGTTCGACCTTTGCGGTCTAGCGGTCCATCCCTTCGTTGAACGCGATGAACTGGTCCCCGGCGTGCTGCCCACTGTCGTCCTTCCAATCGAACGACAGGTTGGGTTCACTATCCCCAACCGACAGAGCGATTGTCGAGAAGGCGGGCTCTCCCTTCTCGCGCGCTGTCTCGCGCTTCTTAGGGTTTGTGTCTTCGGCCTTTTTTTTTTTTTTTTAAGCGCCGGCCGTTTTGTTGCTCTTGCGCTTCTTGGGCGCCTTGTCCTCGTTTGTCTCCTCGTTCAAGCGCTTAAGCTTGGACGGGGATGGCGACAGGGTTTGGTTCCAGCTTCCGACCTCAACCATTGTGTCAATGCTTGTCTTTCTTGGGGAGCTTTGGAATTATGACAATCTGGTTTTAAGGCTATGCCCGTCGTCGAAAACTCTCTTGAAGAGTTTACCGTGCTGTTCTTGGGTGATGACATCGGGCCCAACGTCTTCGGTTCTGCGATAGTAAACCTTGACCCAGGCGCAGATTAGATCTCGCAGCAAAAAGAATGGAACAAAAGACTTGAAGAGCAGTCCGAAAGAGGTGGTTTTAGAAGAGGAGTATGGAAGAGAAGACCGTGGAAGAGGTGCTTCCAAAGAAAAGAGTAGGAAGAATAGTCTGGAAGAGCAGGTTGAAGAAGAGATAATTTCAAACAGAGGGCGTAGGGAGAAGAGTGTGAAGTTGGAGTTTTCGAGAGATGCAACGTAAACGGGCAGTAAACGGGGCTCAATAAGGAACAATAGGTCATTTTGTATTTCAATAAAGTCCGGTGCTGTTTGTATTACTCTTAAAGTCCTACTAAAGAGGCTTCTCAGTCTCGTGACTTTGGTGATAACATTCGCATCAAAGAAGCATAAGATATTCCCATCTACGCTTATGATATCAGAAAAAGATCGCCTATAAGACTCAGATTAAACATGTCATACTCTAATGCCATTCTCCTGTTATCTCAAGTGTCTATAGCTTAGCCTTGGAGTAAGAAAATCATATCCTGAGTTGAAAAGAGAATATTATCTAAAACTACAAAAATAATGAATTTCATTGAGAAATGTATAATGCCTACTTGTAATTTGTAAATCTTAGATAAAGAGAACTTTTAGCTCTAATGAACCTGAGATCTAATGTTCATGTTCACAGTGCAGTACAAGTAAGATCATGAGATCACTTGTGAGGAAGCAAAGTCACATAAAGACTCGATACACATAAAACATACACACACTTGTGATATCCATTCATTCAACTCTGTAAATAGAATTACTACTACTACAAAGTAGACTGCTAAACAAACGCCTCTATGCCATCCACATCTGACTATTGCATCAATTGCTTCAACGTATGCCCTTGTATGCAAAAAAACAATTAAATATTTTTTTCTTCCGGCCAATTAATGGCATCGTTTCTATTGACCATGCCTTGATAAAAAAAAATAAAAAAAAAGAGTTATGGTGTTCCATCCCGACTACATATCTGTGTAGATTTTTGTTTTTGGTTCTTCTCATGCTAAAGTCATTAAAAAATAGTGTCTTGCTCTTTGTCACGCCAAGATCTCCTTTCCAGAGTATGTGTTGTTGCGTATATGATGAGGATGCAAGAAAAAAAAAGGAAATGAAAAAATGACCTGCAAAGCAATCCAACATGTGCTTCGCCATGAACCATCCGGCGGAGAGGGGCTGCGGCGCCCTATTAAGGTTGCCAAGATTGAATGACAACGACACGCCAGTGTCGGGGGAAAAAAAAAACACTAACATACACATACTGAGAGCAAGATATCCGAGACTCGATACATGGCATGTACAGAGGCAGGGCTCCAGAGCTCCTTGGATGACCCGGACAAAGAGGAAAGAAGATCTGGCGAGTGTCTCAACATTGATCTAGAAAAATCGGCTCTTCTTCTTTTCTTTCTTCTTGGCGTCGTTGCGTAGAATGTCATCAAAGGTGGCACCGCTCTGCTCGGGAGGGGGTGATTCTGTTTGCGGATAGCTCTGATGGGGGTTACCCATAGCAGCCAGGTTGCCAACCGACGAGTTTCGAGAGCCCATCATCATAAGACTAGGAGGTCGTCCTCCGAGAGAACTGCTGCGCTCTCCGAAGGGACTAGGGGGTTGAAGGGGCACGGGCTCCAGACCCAACGCAATGCTAGATCGCCAAGCTTGGTTGGCTCGGTTGCCATGAGGAGACTGCGTCCGAGGTCGCAGAGAGCCTGCAGGGCTGCCCATGGGAGAAGGAGGTGTGTTGTACCCATTGCCAAAAGACGGCGGGTTAGGAACAAAGTCATCGTTATCCAAAAACATGGAACGAGGCGGCTGCAAGGGCGACAGCGGAGGCTCTGTCGCTTGTGTGGCCGTGCCGCCATTCTCCTCCCACTGGGCCGCAGCGAGCCAGCAGTGACTGCGATGATAGGTAGCTTCAACACTGAAAAGAACAGCATCCTGAGAAAGCTCAACCAGACCACCACCGCCAGCTACCTCGTACCACATCTTCTTGACTTGCTGATCTCCTAGCCAGGGAGGGTTACCCAGGGGAGGTTCGCAGAGGAAGTATTCGACTCCCTCAGTGAACTGCATGCCTGGAGCATCCACAACCAAGACGGGCAGAGACTGGACCACCACGTAGAGGAACAGCCAGTAACCAATGCGCTGGTCAGCGAAATCCTGAGGCGTCTTACCCTTAGCCTCGCGGACCTCAAATTCCTTGAACCTATCTAAGAAAGGAACTTTGGCAGTGTTGGTGTCATAGTTGTAAGCCTTGTTCAGCATGAGAGCAATTTCATGTTCCTTGAGGCCCTTGTCGAACTTTGCCTGCTTCTTAGAAGAGAGGGAATCGTAAGTTTCCAAAATTGACGTCGCAGAGGGCAATTGGGGACAGTCATAAGGAATTGGAGGAAGAACGGGTGGCTTTGAGCGGTCGAATTCGGACATGATATTTCGAAGGGCAGACGTGATCATCTTGTCGGGGTCGTTTGAGAGGGCCGGAACCTCGTCCATGATTCTGGATGTGCGATTGGTGCGGTCAACAAGTAGATCGTATAGGGCGCACATATCGGAATACAAAACCTTGAGGACAAGTCTGTTCAGTCCGCTCTCGGAAAAGGGGTTCTTCTTGCTGCTCGCCTTGGGCGGCCAGTTGCCAAACGTATGTTTGTAGTAGCTCAGAGCAAAATTGCGCATTTTTGTGAACGAGCTCCTCCATACCTTGAAGCGAACGGACCTTAGCTCTGACATGGAGGTCGAGTTTGCAATACCTGAGAACAGAGCGGGGAAATCGAATTGTTCCAGATGCATATTGGCGCTGTGTTGTCGGTTGAGAAGATCGAGATGGGCTCGTTCCAGACTCACGCGCGTCTTGGGCGACAGCTGCTCGAATAGCGGCAGTTTGAGATCCATAATGGCCGCGTACTTGCCTGCAGCATGGGCAAAAGCCTCATTGTAGAGATCGCTCGATCGCATGCGTTCTCCCAGTATCAATGCCTCGATTGTCTTCTCCCTGCTGTGTCGGCAGTCTGCAAGGGCGTGCTGGTCCATGTAGAAACCGAAGCTGAGGTCAACGGCGTCTCCGAAAGTGGCTCCATCATAGCTCGTGAAGCCAAACTCTTCCAAAAGTGCGGAAATCTCTAGGAAGGCGTGGAAGTTGGAGGGCCGAGCCTTGGTCGCTACGAGGGGCTGTCCCGTCAAGAAAGCAAACAGGTTACGGATAGCGATCAGACGTTCCAAATCAGGCTGTGCATCCTGGGCAGGAGCAGTGGGCAGGTAAAGATGGAAGCAATCTTCAGCTCCTTCCTCGGGAGAGGGCGGGGAGTAGGACTGATGTATATATCGGTTTGCGTCTTCAGCAGTCAGGCTGCCACGGCCGCTGAAACTTCTGGTTCGGTCCCTGCCCGTGGGCATCTCCCGCTCTCTCTGAATAAGCTCGTTGAATATGTAGGATGAGCTAATTGTAAACTCTTGAACCCTGAATGACGGGCCGCAGCCACTTCCTTTGGGGTACAGGTAGACAAGTACAGCTCCGCTCTCGTTCCAAAGCTCCGGAACCTAATCGGACGCAAAGATTAACTCTGAAACTAAGGTTCAACGGGGGAGTAACATCACTTACCTTTTCTCCGTTCTTGAGCAACGAGACATTGTATTCGGCTTGTGTATCGTCGGACAGGACCCAGGCGGTCGATGTGTTTGCGTTGGAGACTTCCACCGAGTTGGAGCGGGATCTTCCGCCAGGCAGCCAACTTCTTCGGAGACGGCCCCGCGTCGGGCTTTGGCTGACATCACCTTTTGATGAGCCGGGTCGGATAGCGAGCGGTGTTGAGACTACGCGGCTCTTGGTGTTGGGGTTGTTGGAGCGGTTGTTGGGAGACTGTACCGATGACGAGCGACGTCCGCGATCGGGAGCTGGGGATGTTGTTCGGGTCTTGATGCCTTGAATGGGATCGCCGTATGCGTTGCTGGACGCCATCTGGAGAGAACCACTCCTCGGGCGAGCAGCGGGGTTTTCCTTGCGCAACTTTCCACCTCCGCTATGCAAATTTTCTGAAGAGGAAGCAGGAATCGGGGGAGGGGGCATATGAGGCTCCTGAGGACTCACAGTAGCCCGTTGCACCTCGGGAGATGGAGGGATCGGGGCCATGATCTGGGGATTGGAGCCTAGGCGGCCCATGTCGAGGCTGTTGCTGGCGCGGGGGGGAATCGAGTCCGGACTTGGCGGGGAACCATCAGGACCAGGCTGTCGTAGGCCCTGAGACGGATGTGTCAGTCCGTCGTGGTAATCGCCGTTCATCCGGATGGTAGACTCGATGATGCTGGGAGTATTAGACGAAGCGCTGTCGTCGACGGTTGTAGGAGGGGTTGCGGCCGTGTTAGTGGTGGTTGATGTGTTGGTGGGAGAAGAGGATTTGGTGGGTGCAGGAGAGGCAGTTGTAGCGGCAGCGGGAGCGGGAGCGGGTGGTGCAGGTACAGGAGGTGTAGGCGTTGGCTCAGACTTTGTAGTAGGTGTTGAAGAGTCTGAGGGTAAAACGAGCGATGGGAGAAAGGAAGAGAGTCGATTGCCCCAGGATTTGGACTTTCGACTTGATCCTTTTGTAGGAGCCAGGTTAGTAGTCGACTGCGATTTCGGCAAGGAAACTTTGGAAACGGTGTCGTTGCGTTTGCGAAGGACCTTTTGCTCGGCAGAACGAGGACGGTTTTCTTGTTGTACAGCGTCTTGGTCTTGGTCTTGGTCTTGGTCTTGTTGCAGGCTGGGGCCGGGATTGGGTAGCGTCGTGGTGGACTTTGAGGCGCCGAGCTTGGAAAGGTCGGCAGTGTTTGACTTTTTCACGCTCTTGTTGCGAGGAGTAGAAGACGAAGACGAGGAATCAGGATCTGTGTTTGACCGAAGCATTGAGGGCATAATAGAAGCCCGGAAGGACTTGCTCGACGTCATGCTGGGCAATTCGACCTAACCTGACCTGAATAGGACTTGTCCAACAAAACGCCAGCGTTACATGCAGCAAGCAGACAAAAAAGAGAAGCGATGCTAAGAATGGAAGCGTTGGCTGAGGTGTGGCGAGGGTCAGAGCGAGAGAAAGTTGCTGTATGTGAGGTAGATCGACAATTCTTTATGTCGACCACTACGACCAGCAAAGAGAAAGAATAAGAAAAAAAGAGGTGAAAGAAAGGAAGGAAAGCTCAAACAGAGGCAGAGAGCGTTACTAAAGCTAGGAAAAAGCCCTTCTTTCCACCCAAAAAAAAAGGAACGGGATGAAAGGAATAGCAAGACGCAGGGCACACACAGTGACTACAGTACATGTACATGTACAGTATTTTAGTCTGTGGCTGCGTGTCAGATCTAGGACGGGTCTTCCCTGCGCCGGGACAGGCCCCCAAAAGATGGAGACCTCGCATCTAAAATAGCCCCAGAAGATCCATAAAAGGCCTGTAAATCCTCGCCGCTGGCTGGCTGGTATTTGGAGTACTTGGCTGGTACCTGGGTCTGGGAGCGAGAGGAATGCTAATGGAAGCTACTACTTTTGGCGCGACGGTTGAGACTGAGGCGAGCAATGAGGTGAGGACGGGTCGTCTCTGGATCAACGGCGTCGGGTTCGGGGGGCTCGGGAGTTGGTGGATACGGTAAAATAACTTGGCAATGACGTTTGTGTTTTTTTCTGCTATTCTTTCTTTCTTTTTTCGAATTCTCATCTTATGATTCTGTTGATGTGTATGTGTATGTGTTGTGCTTTGTCTCCTGAAAAGGACCCTGAGGCTGCTTTGACAGAAGTTTAAAACATGAGTCTAGACTACGATACCGTGTCTAAACAGTGCGTTGCATGTATTCACTCTCTTACGATGTCTTGGGCTCGTGCTCATGCCGTCTCGTGTCGTCTCGTGTCGCAGGTAAGTACGGATAGTACAGTAGGTAGGCTGCTTAGGCGCTACCGCTACGGAGCCATGGCATCGGAGACGAGGCATGTAAACCAATACATCCAACCTTAGCAGCGGGCCTCTGGCCTGGGCAGTTTTCCCATCTTTAGAGTGGCCTGCAGAGTGAGTTGAGACCGAGGACAAGTGGAGCTGAGTCAAAGAGACAGAGGCAGCCAAGACTGAAACCGAGAGAAGAATAATAATAACAAACGGAGACCTCATCTAATATCCATATTAGCCTGTTTGAAAAGAATTCGGTTGTAAGAAATAAAATGCTCCTTCTATCCCATCTCTCTGGACTCCGATATTGATGGATCTTAGCTAGCTCCAGTCTTCGCCTAGGCTGGGCTGTCTTGAGTAGGAACCGAATTAGCAAATGCATACTGTCTCTTCAGGGCCCTGCAACTTCGAAACACGTTGCTAGGGTTCCCTCGTATTCCAATGTTTGATCTACCAATATCTCTGCGAATCTCTAATTTGCAGTCATGGTTCCCTTGTTATTACGACCAGCATTAAATACACCTGATTCTCCCTCCCTCGAAGCAGCATCCATGGCTGTACTACGAGTCCTATGCTGTAAGCTACAAAGCCTACAGGATTAGATTCTTGATTGCCCAATGC
>JAJJWM010000711.1:0-27315 GCA_021655865.1 Fusarium guadeloupense
ATACTCTCCTTAACCCTACCTAATATAAATTTTTCCTTATCATTAATATTCTATAATTCTCTATATAATTTATATATATCTATAGAGAGAATATCAAGCTTATTTATACCCAATTTAATAGGGTTAATGGGTATATCAAGAGCCTAGAAACTATTGTTATTCTTAATAGGACTCTTCAGTTGGCCTTTCCAACTTGGCGATATTCCTGGAGAATTTTATAAAATATATACTAATTCCGATGGAGGAATATAGGGAATGTTACTTAAATGGAATAGAAGGCATTCATCATTAAAGGCCATAGGTATAGATACCTGGTTTGAATGTAGAGTAGCATTTAGATCCTGCTCAGTCCATCTTCATTTTGGTGATATTTTCTACCTAATATGCTCTCGTTTGACATTGGTGAGGTGATATGCGATCATTGTGTCTGGAATGATGCATGTTTGTTTGGATGCACTTGGTGCTGAGCCTTGGTTTTGGAATTGTTTATATCGTTATCAAACGAGTCCTGTACCATGCAGTACCCACCCACCCAGCCGGATACATAGAGGAGACAGATGGATCTACCACAATGCCAGCCGGTCCCTCCCAGGTCTAGCGGCCAAAGCACCCAGGAAGCTAACAATCAATGGCAACTCAAGCCTCAATACAATCTTCAAGATACGCCGAAAATGCGGCAAGAGCCTCTTGAATATTTGGGTTACGGACAAATACAGCCACCTGCAAGGCCAAGGAGGCCAGTGAACTTAGCACCTCCGCCTTTTGAGGATAATGCATTTCCACCTAGCTGCCAATCGAAAGACAGTCACTTCTACGCGGGAATAGGTGAGATGGACTGGTTGTTTAATCCCAGCCCAGCTGATACGCCTAGCCACGATACGGTATCACAGAGGATGGCACATGCTAGAACTCCGTCGCCTCTAGTCCCCCCACAAATCACAACATCTTCGTTTGAGGTCCAGAGCTCGAATAGGGGAAGGCCGGTACCTTTAACGCCATCATCGCAACACATGCCCCCCAAGCCTTACTTCCAAAACAACATTTACTTCTCAGTCCCAGAGGCACAGGTGGGATCCACCAGTTCCCTCGGCCTCCAATCTGGGGCAAATCAACAGCTCGAATGCAAGGACTCCTGACCTAGTTCTAAATGACAGGCACCGTCTTAACACAATTTCCCCGGAGATAACCTCTAACCAATCAGGAGGTAATATCTCCAACAGCACCCTGGCACATCGGCATTACACACTACGGAGCGTGACACCTCCGCTCCTATCACCAGGCATTCTAAACTCTCCCCAGGCCCGAGTAGCAGAATTACCAGAAGCTATTAATCCCCAGGGCACCCATAATCTTCAGGGCCAACAGAAGCACTATGAGGCTGACACAGGTTTAAGCGAATTAGAGGCTTTGCCCTTAGGTACAGGACCCTACTTATTCTACGAGTTACCAGATTCTTAATCTATACGCACAGACTAGTAAATAATAATATAAAGGTTCAACTAACGTACAAAATAAGCAAGCAGCTAAAACAAACTAGTGGTAAACTTTAAAATAAAGAAGACCCCACCGCCACGCATAGTCGCTGTTCGTGGTGCAGTTGCAGGATTTGCAAGTGGGGACACTGAACGACAACCTAGGGGGACATGAGCACAAACAATGAGGAGATCATTCTCAGCTTTGTAAATTATTCTATGTGTTCTGTTATAACAGGATCTTTCGGAGCTCTTCCTCTACGGGATTATAGCAGTCGGGCACCAAGCTCAGTGGACAATAAAATACGACTGTCGTGAGCTATCAGCTGCTAAGTATGACAGGATGCTGACATTGGAAGAGAAGGGTGTGTAGTTGGAAAGCTTAAACAAGCGATATCTCCCGGTCCGCCTAGTGGCGCTAGATTACGGACTACTTTAATCTGGATCGGTCCGCTCCCGGTGTAGATCGCTAGTGTCTAACGGACGAGATATGCTAAGTAATTGACGTGATGACAAAGAGCTTTATTGTTGTTACTACTACATCGGCCTTGGTGGAGTAAGGGCGCTTTGTTTCCGCTCGGGCAAGGAACAAGTCAATCTAACTGCGTATTACAGTCACGAAAATGAACTGTACCCCCTGTATAGTAGGGCACAAAAGGAACTCTACTAGAGTTCTTTGGGTTATTCTGCAGTAGGATAAGGTCCTGGCTGCTGAGAAGGAAGTATGTGTCAGTATTGAAGTGAGAGGTTAGGTATGTGGAAAAGGGTTGTTAGAGAGAAGATTCCAGATTGCAGTAAGAACGACGGGACTAATTCGAATCGTCGAAAGATAGAAGCAGAATGTAGCGTGAAAAGTTCTGTATTGTCTAATGGTGCTTAATTATCCTGCCTACCGGCTGCAGCCAAGATATATAAAACTAAGAATTTACGATATCCAGATGACCAGCCTCACCTTGTATGCTTTAATGGAAGGTGTAGGGCCGATGGACTTCTTTGATCCGGCGAGAGACGCCCAGCGCAAGGAGAGGAATAGGATGGCCAGTCTACAGAGGAAGACGACAGAACATTTCAACCTCCGTCTGCTTTAATGCCAGTTATACCAACAGTAGGTTGTCGGCAGTCTTCGCCAGCGGCTCACTAGATATTGCTGCTGAGACCGGCTCGTTCCGGGTCAGCTGCTAAGCATATTGGGCTTTGTAGTTTCGTTGTCTCTACCCCAGCGAAAAGAGAAGATGCGTTATGCATTGTCCAGGATTATTCAGCGGATGCAGCCAAGAAGGCTGAAACCAAAATCTTACAGCATGTTCCTATCCAACATCACCGGGGTTGCCTTAAAGCCATTATTACCCAATTTCCCAATCTCCAGTAACACCAAAACGGCTCTATATTACTACCCGAACCTTATGTTGACCCAGGTCCGCGTCACCGATTGGTTTTGATCTGCAGGAATGCTAGAGATATAACTATTACCAAGCAAATCCCATCCAAGCTCCCGTCCGCGAGAATCTTATTAGAGATTTGGAACGTGGCATCCAGGCTCAAGTGTGGGGGCGAGATAAGAGGTGGAGGAGCAAGAATCAACTTGCAGCATACCAGTGAAACTCCGTGGATCACTGTAAATCGTTACCTATGTTGGGCTGTATTACGACAATCACATGGGGTCGGCTGCCTCTCCATGTTGTCTCATTTCTCTTTTCTCGTGACAAAACTAATCACACCACCCCTCGTTAGAATGCATTTGTTGGTTGTACAGACATATCGCGGACAGACGTAAAAGGAAATCACTTCATGTTCTCAACCAAGGCCAACAAGAGAGCAACAGGGCCGAGAGTGTCTAAGCCTCAGAGTTCCAATTACGTATGTACTTGCCCGTCCGAACCTGGGAAGATGTCGAAAGCTGGAAAAGGACGCCGCCAAAATTTTGAGATATGACTACAACGCAATGCTCTCCATCCAAAGCCATGGTGTCACAGTTTTGAAACTTCTGCATGTCATAGGGGATGGACGGTTACATGACAAGTAATGCATGCACGGTCACCGTCACTGCAGAATACATAACAAAATGCCTAGCAGGCCTCTTTTTTGACAGTACTAAAGGTTATAGCAGGCAGCTCTACGAGGAGCGACAAATAGTGCACATGTCCGCAACCTCAATATAATCTCGACTAGATTCCCTGTTCGCCGGTATGGATAGTTATATCACAATAATGCCCAATCTCATGCTTTTGATGCACCATTTAGAGCAGAGCATAGTAACTAAATATTGGGTCAATACAAACTCACTGACAACGAAATGGCCAAAATAGCTAACTGTTTTTTCGGGTACTGAAACGCCCTTTGCACCAGACCCAACGTCTAGAGGCTACAGCTATTTCGAGGATGTCCCTCGTCATTTGGAACAAGAGCTTGGTAAAGCAAACCCCCATCAGATGATGTAATTACCATTGCCTTGAGAGATCTCATTCGCGACGAAATTGTCAAGGGGAAATATGGATGACTTGTCACAACTTTTGTCCAGAATGGTGCGACCGCTTTTCATAAGACTCCATCCCGCCATTTTCTCATCAATAAAGCTGCTCATGTCTCATGCATGACGACGGCCAACAGGCAAAATCAGGTCCCACCAACAGTCTTTAACTTAGTCACATCTGCAGCTGAACCAACACGCATCCTGCACCCTTCCAGCTATTTAAAACCACTCTGAGCCTTTATCCTGGTAAGATCCTGGTCAATGTATCTATAATATGACTATTCAGCGTAATTTCGGCAGAACAAAAGCATTAGGCAGACCGGGCATATACATATCTACTCACCTCTGTTGGTTACGTGTAGATGGTACATAATGTATGGCTTCACCTATGCGTTAAGGACCGACATCTTGAAGTATGCCGAAGGTGCGTATAGCCTGATACCTACGCTAAGTTACATGCCACTATGCGTATCCCACCAAATGCACTCATGCAAAGGGCTCAAAACGGATATCCCACATGCCGTTGTCTGCCATATTCGCGCGGAATCTATCAGAACAATTGATCTACGAGTACGTGGCATCCTAGAACCGGTATTCATGTAGTCGAACACGCAACAGGAATACTACGAACGGACACTGGCGAATGCATCGCTCCGACCAGAGGTCATCCAGGCGTATTCCAGGAGTGAAACTTTAGGTGTGTGAATATCTGGCAAGAGAGATAAAGATCAAGTATGCCCTGTCTTGATTGGTACAAATAGGGAGCCCCAGGGTACTTCAGAAGTACTAATCATGGACCTCATGTTCGTTCTTCAAACGGAATATTCTTCTCGCATTAGGCTGTTCATCTCTGTCTGATGCACTACAACACCTCTGGTTATCTCAAAGCAACTTGCGGTGACCGACACCACGAGGGGATCAGCAGGTAAGGATTTTTGATAGCCTATGGTTCGTAAAAGAAACAAGCATATGTCGCAGCTGCAGGAGGCCGACCAACCCTAGCATAGTGATAAGGAGGTGCCCAGTCTCGCGCCACTTAAGTCGACTGTTAGGAATGAAGTCGGTTTCATATTCCCTTTCCGTTTAATGTTGGGGCTCAAACAACCGTACCATAGTAGCAGAGAAAAACGCTTTACCGCCTCTTACGACTTTTATACGGCTTTTCAGAACCGTTGTTGAATCTCAAACATCTCTAAACTTCGTTGATCTGATATTTCACTTTATGCTCTGATGGCCTTCGCCTGTGGTACCTGCTGGAAAACATGGCCATCTTGGCAATCCCGCGACCAGCATGTAGCAGACACGTCACATAAAACCCCGAAATTTGAATGCGATACCTGTGACCGCTACTGCAAAAGCCGGCAAGCCGTTGAGCAGCATATGAGCGCTCTCAATCACTGGGCGGCTTCAGCATCAGCTTCATCAGAAGAGCTCAGCTATTTCTGCAGCTTCGACACCTGTGTTAAAGACTTCGACACCACAGACGAACTAAGGAATCACGAAATGAATGAGCATTTCTATTGCCAACCGTGTCATGAAAAATTCAAAGATTTGAATAGCCTCAAGATGGTCGGTTCCTGGCCCTCAATATGTCAATGACTGATGACTAACTGATACGTATAGCATACCCGCAGTAGGAAACACTGTGGAGAAAGTCAACCTTGCCCGTTCTGTGGTCATCTATACGTAACTGCAGCGGGCGTCTTCCATCATCTTGAGAGGAGCGGATGTCCGAAAGCTCCTCTAGACCGGATGAAGGTTTACGAAGCAGTCAAACATAGGGACCCCAACGGCTTGCTTACCATGAAACTGCTCGGGTGGTCTGGCTCGAGCAGTTTTGAGGCTACAGAAAGATCATGGAATGCAAAGACCAAGACTTTTGATTGCTTTATCTGTCGGGCTCAATTTTCAAGCCTCAAATCTCTTAATCAGCACATTCGATCGACAAAACATGAGCAAAAGATTTATCACTGCCCAAAACGGAGTTGTGGTAAGGAATTTAATACGCTTGCTGCCGTTACTAACCACCTAGAAAGCGAGAAATGTAGGTTCATGCGTTTTGAGGATGTTCAGGAATCGGCGAAACGAATGTTCGACCCTGGTCGTATGATTACTTTTTAAGGTGTATTTTTTTTGTTTTGTGTCACTGGGGATCATCTAGAAGAGACAATAAATAAAAGATGGTACGGATAAGGGTCCAGCCTCTTCCTGAGATTTTGATTTAATGATGCCTTGACAAAGGTTTAATAGATCTCTAGATGACTGACGAGAGACTGTTCTATAGGAAATGCAGCCTTATCTCAGCCTCGTGCGACGTATTGGTGAGCTGACGAAATGTTGAGAAACCGCACATCACCAATCTAATAGTTTCCATTTTGTTCTTTCTTTTTTTAGTGTCTCATGGGAACTCAGCTAAATCTGTGAGCTAAATATGTAAGAGAACTGACCATGATACATTTGTACGCATGAAAATATGGAATATTGATGCAAAATGAACCTTCGTTACGTTTGATCCATTTATTTTGTCATGTATGTCACAATTCTGTGCTTCTTTGTCCGCCATGATGTGGGTATGAACAGAACAGTGATTGCCGTGGCTCTATAATTAAAATAGGAAATACGGATTTACAACCGTAAATTGTAATAGTTGTGAAGAATCATCATGTCGCAGAGCTTCACTTAAGAATGATTGCCATTGAACAGCATCTATCTTTCGGGTTGTAAGGTAAGCAATGCAACTGGACGCCTGGATGAGATGATGCCCAGATGAGAATAGCTGGCAATCGATGTGTCAATAGTTTAGTCGGTGACCTGTACATGTCTAATGTTCCATGACCTAAAATTACTTGATGCAGGCGCAAGGTTTCGGTTCGATGTGTTGGTAGCCGCTTTCTTGTCATCGGTTTCAGTGTCGAGACCTAGCTTTTGAAAGCGAAGCTTGACTATCTGACCTTCGAAATTTCAAGCGACTTGTACTGCTTGACAGTGCTTTTTGATCAGGGTTTTCAATTCTTGGTTGGTCTGATCGTCGTGGGTGGGAGGTTAAGGTTGCAGCGTAGAAGAGTCATTTGTAGATGAGGACTTCATCTTGGCAAGAGATCTTGAACAGCTGATATTAGTAGTCAATCAGATAGTAGGGCAATACTGGCCGTCGTATCTAGGGTCTCTGAACTATCCATGCCCTCGTTGAACGCATCACCAACATAATCGTCCTTTATGCCAGTTATGGTAGGAATTTGCTATGTAACATGATTCAGGGAAGAGAAATGCTAGGCTGGTACACCGTAGCTAGTTGTTGCTAGATAGTGAAAAGTCAAAGATTCATGAAGGATACATGTGTAATTTATATCTCAGATATGGTTCATGAATTACAATATCTGCCTAACCAGTGATCGTGTTTAGAAAGATGGAAACAAGTGTGCTGGTGAGGGTAAAAGCAGCTGGCTGCTATTTGAGTAAGTATACATCCCATTGAAAAGTATTCCTTACCACTGTATACGTAGTATATGCTTTTGACATGCGCTTGCGAAATAGACCAACACTGTATCCCATTATGTCATTGGGCGGATAGGTACATCAAAGACGGCTTGGAAGAACTACATGGTTTGTATATGATTGATGTACTTTGTGTTTATACAAAACATGATGTATGGAGTATGATGGTGAACGTTGAGGAAATGAGTCAACGACAGGATAAATCAGGCAAGGAGCTGCACATCTAAGATGCGTTGTTAAAGAACAAAGCAATATCAGTATACATGGAATGTGGTATCATATGCTTATAAGAAACAATAGCTTCTAGTATAGATCTTGAACATTTGATGGGCAACAAAGAGGCAAGCCTATTACGACAGGAACCCCAATCATTATATCGACCCTGATGTGGATGTTCTGCCAAACTGGTAGAAGGATGCCACCCGCAAAACCGACGTGTAGTGGCCACGTAGCTAACAAGATCTTATAATTGTCAAAGCCAGCAAGACAGACGTGAAGTCTCGAAGGACAGGGCACCACGACCGCTGAATTTCATTAAGAGATATAGATTCTGAATATGCAAAAGGGAGTAGTCTGTTAGGCCGCTAAAAGGTACATTTTAGATAATGCTATTCTCGACAGACACAAGCTTCGGAGCGATGGACATTGAGATCCGAAAGCAACTGCTTGACAAGGGTGAGGAGTAAAAGTATACAATCGTGTCTAGAAGGGCAATATACATCGTCGGAAAGAACAACGGCATGTCCAGCGACAAGGCCATCCCTGAGCATGTAATGTGCAAGTTCCATAGGATTGGACGACCGAAACATGACGACAAAGCACGCAAGAGGTAGAGAAAGATCCAAAAGCCACGTTAAGCCGTTGCGGGGATCTGATCAAGATAGAGGCGGGTATAGGTATATGAACAGGACATACTGCTGGCTTGTTTGGTGTTTTGGTTGGTCCTGCGCGCGCAATGATAGACCGCCAAGCGAGAGCTGCGCACATTCTGTCGACCAAGAAAAGCAGTCTTGATAAACATAATACTCGTCCATATCCGTGTTCGAGTCTTGTCTGGATAGGGATTTGGCGTCTCAACCTTTGTCGTAGAGCATCAGTCGAAGCCTAGATGGAGGTTTCGGCTGATGGTTGACGCCAAAGCTGCGTAGGGGCAAAAGACGATGGGGCGGGTGACGAGAATGGCCACGGAGATGCTGAGGATAAGGCTACCAGAGCATCTCTCCATTCTGGGGCAAATTGTCCTATTGGTCGTTCCAGTCGAGCATCGAAGCGACGAGTGACTCGGTTCAGACGGCTACTTGACAGCTCGTGCCAATGTACAAGGTCGGTCAAGTCCCTAGCATTGTCAACAACCTTCCTCGGTCTGCATTGCTTAAGTCAAGACCGTACCTGAACCGAAGATTGATCAGCTAGAGACGACAGCGTGGGCTCAGTCTGCCGACAGCCGCGTCGTGATATCATGAAAAATAGCATCCTTTATCCTCTTGACCGACTCGTCGCTGACTTGACCTTCTTGCAAGAAAGTGACACTCCCGTCCAGTACGCAAATGTCTTCACGCATGTCAGCGAGTTCGGTGTCAAATCTATCAACAAAGTCGCTGGTTTTATTCTCAGTCGCCGTCTCGAGGACTTCAAAGCTGTACTTCAAGTCTTGGTGCGACTTTTCCAACGCCGTGCATCGCTCTCGAAGCTTGTCCATGCCTTGTTTCAGTTCCTTATTCTCCCTCTCCAAGGCATCAATCCGATTCCTGTCTTGCTCTTTTACTTGTTTCATCATTCGCAGCTCGGCCCAGATTTGGGCGATATCATCATGGCGCTCGTTTTGGCTATCTTGTCGAGGTCGTTTTCTGTCATGCTTGGAAGGGCTCGGCGGCGGTGGCGGGGACTCGGTTTCTTCGTATGACGGTGGTGGTTGTGTAGTATCGACAGGAAGATGGACAATCTTGGCTCCTAGACCGCCATACATGCTAGCGAGCTGATATCGGCTGCTACGGAATGACTTGAGCAGACCCTGGCTTATCGCGTCGCGAATGGACTCAAGGTCGGAATTGGGTATGGCACGAGCCTCGACGTAGATACAGAAAGCAGTGGCCTGGGAAAGCTCGCGAATGGCGTCGAGAACGATACCTGAATGCGATCGGGCTGGACATGGCGGCTCGAGAGCAGCAGTAGGAACAAGGACGTCAAGACAGCGATTCAGCTGGAAGCGGAGGCAAAGAGTGGTAGACTCGAACTCTTGCTGTACCACGTCGGGGACTGTTGGACTCGAGACGAGGTCTAAAGAGGTAATAGAAGAAGCGCAGGCTCGGAGGGTGACAGCTGAGGTGGTGCTGATACCCTTGAGCTTGAGGGGGATGCTTAGTTCGAAGAAAGTGCATGTCTTGTCGAAGCGAGTGGTAAGCGTTATACTGCTGACTTTGGGGTCCGGTTTGGCCAAGATACGCGTCGTGCTATCCGCCTGCCACTCGATGACAGCGTTCGTGGTGTGATGGACGTCGAGGCATGATAAAGTCGGCATTCCTGCAACCAGTCAATAGGACGACCGCCCGACCTGACTTACCTATCTGCGACCCAAAAGAGGAACAGCTTCGCTGCCAGGCAACCTGCTGGTCTCCAGCGCGCTGCAAGACCGAGCAGATCCCTTCTACAGACCCCGGTTGTTCCAGCAAAGGAGGCAAGAACGCGCTCGTTTGAAGGGTACAAGTCGGAATTTTAACGGTCTGTAGCGCGATTCACCGCCTCTTTTGGACGCGGGCGGGGGGTTCAGCTCGTGGAAAAGGAAGAGTTGAGATAGTCGGAAAAGAACGAGCATGAAAGGAAGCCATCGCGACAAGGAAGAAGTAAGGCCAAGTGTGAAGAGTAGCGCAGCGTGCGGGGGTGGTGTGAGTGAATGTGAATGTGAATGGCGAGTGCGAATAGGAGATAAGCCATTTCTCGGGAGAAATAGCTAGTCCGTTAGCCGCAGCTTCAGCCAATCATTTACCTGTGTCAGTTATCCGCCACACCGACTGTGGCTGGTACCCCAAGCTAACTTCATGGGTCACCTAGTGGGGCGTTTACGACGCGTTTTCTAACGACGTATGTAACACGACAGATATCACTGCTGCCAGCTGCTGTTTTCCTATTTTGAAATTCTATCTATTAGTGAACTTCTATACTATCCTTGCAGTCTCCTGGTTTATTTTATTTTTGTTTGGCTTTATTTTTACAGTATTGTGCGTTGTATATCTCTGCTCTCTAGGGCTAGGGGTACATCAGCGGCAATACTCCGGTAAAATCTCAGCCTTGACTAAAGATACTGACCCACTCAGCCACTGGAGCTGTCAATTGGAGAGATAGCAACCCAGGCCTACCTTGGCACTCATGCAGCAAACCCATTCTCTAGCATGAGCATGATTCGGAACATGGTCGCTTGATTCAGATTGACCTGTTAGGACTTGGTCAAACAACCCAAAGCCACACTGAGCACCTTGAGCTATGCTAGGCGGGACGAGGAAACGTTAATCAAGAGCGGCCGCTGTCCGGTTCTCGCAATCAAAGTTGCTCGGTACCTGGAGACAAGCTACCTTGGAGTCTTTGACTTGCAATTCTATGACGTTGGATATCAATCACACAATCGCCTGACGTATTGCCTCGGGCTGCCTGCAGACTTTTGTCAAACACCCAGGACAGAGGTGACAGCACGATGAAATGACACGTATATGACACAAGAATAGGACTGTTACCATTATATCCAAACTGGAAAGGTACAAAATGTTTATTTTTCAACGACGTATGAATAGTCCAAGCCGTATAATAGGTCGGCGCCATCAAGCCCATCTCCGTCACCCAGGCCCTTGCTAATTCACTTCACAACACTGCTCAAAAGACGGAATTTATCACCTTCTTCAGGTGAGTTTCGTATTCCAAAAATACATAATGCACAACTCATGTCAATCTTCAAGTGCCTAGACGAGGAAGTAAAGTGCAGTTTCAACGGTTTAATCGGATGGCATATCGACGACGACGCTGGAACAAGCGGGACTGAAACAGCCAGCTAAAGGTTCCTCTCGCTTACACCCAACGAGATATATCCAGACACTGATACCTTGCGAATCGTATGACGAGAAGGCATTTCCGACGTGGCAAATGAGTCTGGCACAGATTCAACCGACCAAGAATGTCGCCGGAAGCTGCATGTGTTTATAAAGAAGTGCAAGGCTGGAGCGCAGTGGGAGATAGACTGTATCGATGAGGTCTACTCCAAGATTTGGTACTTTCTGAATCAAACCTACGGCAAGCCAGTACTGAAGGAGGGCTAGGGGCCACATCCTAGCTTCAATGGAGACGGCAGTTCAAAATCTGTACATCATCGTCAAAATAAGATCGAGACGTAACATGGAAGGCGTAATTATGGTCTCTTCGGTGATAAAACCTTCGGCGCTGTTTGTTTTCTGTAGATTTAGTACGTTTGCGAGTCGAATAGTTCGCCCCCGCGTCATTTAAGCGAGATGCATCAAGGTTACACGCCTAAGGAAAAGACAAGAAAGAAAAAAACCTCCTTATTACATATTTAAAACATCATACTAGCCACGTTCTACAAACCTTGCCTGTAAACGCACCATAGCATTCCGACGTTATGTCTCAGCTAACCTTATCGCGCAGCTAGAAGCTTTAGGGTAGTCGATTGATCTTGATTCGGCTAGTTGTTTATTCCTTGAAAACTCCGAAGTAAGGTGGAATCTCGGAGGGAGCAGCCCCAGAGGCCCCGTAGCCTTTGATGATATCAGCAGGGTAGGCAACCCAGACCAGAACACATCAAGCCATTTAATACCAGCTGGTAGCTTCCTGTTCATAATTCAGCTACTGTTTGGTCTATCATTTTGGTCTATAATTGTGTGCTTAGTTCTAGAAAGTGCAATTTCGATTCCGTTCTCACACACCAAAGCGCACTTGTAGGTCTTTGACCTGGAAATATGTGGTCGACTCCATTTAGTACGCACTGGCGATTAGTACCGGGAGATACTCGATAAAATGGGTCATTGGTGGTGCGGCCCTTACGCTATTAGGTAGTGAACATCCGATAGAACTACTGGGGCACCAGTCGCTTAGACGGAGTTCGGCAAGTCTGTAAATTACTTACATGTTCTAGAGTTAGTTGCTAAGATAAAACAGACTCACTAGACCGATTGTATCATCAACCATTTGTCCGTCGACTTTTTATAGGTGGAATTTACTAAGACCTATCTCAGGGGTATGTCTCGTATCCCAGCGACCGATCCGCAATCATGCCAGCCTTTGTATCTGAAACAGAGGCTGATATCAAGTCTTACCCTTACTTTGACATAGGATGACAGCCTTGCGCAGAAAATCTAGGGCTGACACGAGCAGCAATGGACAGGGAGGCAAACATACAAGAAGTTATAAATACGCAGCAGGGCCTCAGGACAGTCGGTGCAACCTAATCAATTGTAATTCTTTACCAAGATTCAATTAGACAAGAACTCGGATCGCAAACTCCAACATGGTATCCCTACGCAACCTTGCCGTCGGCAGCATGCTTGCCGTTGGCGCCTTCGCATCGTCGCTCGCCCGTAGGGCTGTCAACCCAGGCCCAGTTAAGGGTGATACTTTCATCCACGACCCTACCGTGGTCAAGAAGCCCGATGGCACCTATCTCGCTGCTTTCACAGCAGACAACATTGGCCTTAAGGTGTCCACCGACCGTACGACCTGGCGCGATATCGGCTCTGCATTCCCTAATGGTGCTTCTTGGACGACTCCCTATACCAAGGGCAACAAGAACTTGTGGGCGCCAGACCTGTCCTATCATAATGGCCAATACTTCATGTATTACTCAGCTTCCAGCTTTGGAACTTCTCGATCAGCTATCTTCCTTGCCACGAGTAAGACCGGTGCATCCGGCTCGTGGACCAACTACGGTCTTGTCATTGAATCCTATGATAACAGCAACTTCAATGCTATCGATCCCAACCTTTTCGTCGACTCTTCAGGAAAATGGTGGCTCTCGTTTGGCTCCTTCTGGTCTGGTCTCAAGCTTGTTGAGTTGAGCCCTAAAACTGGAAAGCCCATCAACAAGAACAACATCATCTCAATCGCCTCTCGCCCCAAAAATGGCGGAGCCATTGAAGCACCCTACATTACCCGCCATGGCAACTACTACTATCTTTGGGCAGCTTTTGATGCTTGCTGCAAGGGAACTCAAAGTACCTATCGTACTATGGTTGGTCGATCTACAAAGATCACAGGTCCTTACGTTGACCGCAATGGCAAATCTATGATGGAAGGTGGCGGAACTCAGATTCTTGCTAGCCACGGCAACATCCACGGGCCTGGTCACCCAGCAGTTTTCACCGATAATGACGCTGATGTGCTGGTCTATCACTATTACAATGCTGTTGGTACTGCTCAGCTTGGCATCAATCTTATCCGTTACGACAACGGCTGGCCGACTGTTTACTAAGGCGCTTTTGACTTGGGTACTGCACAGAACAGAAGGAGAAACTAGGTCGCTGGTTGTATTAGATAGGGATGTTACTATTATTGCCAAGTGGGCATTCGCATGATTTGTGGGTGAGTTTTTCTTACCGGTAAGATTAGCTCCCGTTGCCCTCACATTACGTTCTTGTACATGGTAGATTTATATATATATGCTCTTCCACTCTTGTTATTGAATACATCTGTTTGAGTGAAGGCCTCTCATCATGCACGTTCTCCTATTATCTAGCTAGTATGCCTGCTATAGAGAAAGGAGACCTATGATAGGCGCTAAGGATCTCGCTGTGATGTAGATATTATCAGCAGCCAGGGTAAGTCTGGGAGAAGCAAATGCTGACTTGAGAGTTGCTCGAATTAATTGTTCATCCCAGAGTGGCGTTGTTAGGTAAAAATGGAGCATCTATAAGTTTATACACCCGTCCACAATGTCTCAAATCCTTGTGCTGCTGTTATTGTTCTTCCGAATACTCTCCACTATCGACTACTGCAATTTTTGCCAGATGTCCTCGCATATGGCTCCCATGAAGGTACCACAGAATAACTGTGCTATAACGGCTGAGAACTTATGGAGTCTGTCGTTTCGGCTTTCCGAAAGGATATCTGAGACTGTTCCTCTTTTCTTGACCGGTCTCTCGATAGTGCAACAAGCTGCTTGCTCTCTGTAATTGAAGAAATCGACCTCATAAAAAGATATGAATTACCTAGGTTCCTCGGCATTCTGAAAATATGTCAAGTTTCAGCATTAACTAGCGAATCGTCCTCAATTCCCTTATGAATTTGTTCTATCTGTAGGGCTATGTTTACAGGGAAGAGACCATCAAGAAATACCTACACATTACGGCAACAGAGCAGGGCAGAGCTCCTAACAGTCGCAAAGTTTGGCTGCTACATATGTGGATGGCTTGTTTTAATGAGACGGCACGAAATTCCTCATACAGTACCAAATGACCTACAGGAAAGTTACAAAATTGTATTTGAAGCCAGCGGTCTCCTCGATACAAACTACATATTTATCACTGGTGATGATTATGATAATCACTTCGGCCTACAGTTGACCCTTGTTGTGATAGAAGCGGGTATGGTACCATGCAACTGGCATCAGCATGCGATAGGACTAATTATACTAGAGTACGCAGATTCACAACCTCCTACTTTCCTGCCTACCGCTTTTCAGAAGGATAGTTTTACACTTCATCAGCAAGCCAGGAAGTGGATTGACAAATGTGAAACGCATCACGAACGATGCAAGAGATCGCATACAACCTTTCGCCCGACAAGATTGATCGAAATCATCGATGCAGAACGAGGAAGACTCGTTTTGACAGCTGACATACCGTTGGACGCTATCTTCGAGTACGCTGCCTTGCCTCATTGTTGGAGAAACGCCAAAGCCCTGAAGCTAGTCCAAGCAAATCTGAATCAGCTTTGTGCCGGGTTTCAAGTCAGAGCCCTTCCTCAAACCTACAGAAATGCTATTACTATCTGTTTTCAATCACATCTCAATTTCATCTAGGTGGACTCCCTATGCATTATGCAGGATTCTGGAATAGACCGGCAGAATGAAGCCTCTATGATGGGCCCTGTTTATGGAAGCGCAAAGCTGAATATATGTGCAGCAAGTGCTGCTGACAGCTCACAATACAGCTTTGGTAATAGGGATTTGAACCTGATGACACCATTAGATATAACCACCAACTGGACAGGCGAAAAAGAAAGAACACTTCGCGTGGTTTGTAATGGTATATTTGAAAGTGACATCCTTTCCTGTCCATTGCGTAAATGCGCCTGGGTCTTTCCAAGAGTGGTATCTCTCACAGCGATCCCTTATCCTGGGTTGCATGCAGCTTTGGTGGCATTGCTGCGAAATGTTCGTATGCGAGACTTTTCCAGATGGGCCTCCCGTTGAACCCAGCGGTCCCAGCCGGACTACTGAGGGCTGGTTATACCACGCGGCCACAATGAAAGGATGTGGACACACGGCATCAGCTAGTCGGTTTACAACCGGTTGTCATTGGCAAAGCCTAATGATGATATGCGCCAAAACGGCTCTGAAAAATGGAAGAGATCGGCTAATAGCTTTTTCCGGAATTGCACAAGCTTTGAGAAGCTCTCAGAATATCATAGAAGAATATATGGCGGGCTTTTGGAGCTCTTACCTACCAGCGTCACTTGGTTGGGTGAAGACTGCTATGAAGACATCGCGCTCACTGGAATATAAATGTTCTTCGTGGAGTTGGTTTTTGGTCGATGGGCCATCCAGTTTGATGTTACCTGCCTATGTAGGTAATGATACAGCAAGCTTCTCTATTGAGAAAACTTGGCCACAATACGTGGACGATTCGTATGACACTGGCCTACTACTCGGAGGTGCTCTTGAGGTGCGTGGCCATCTTGTTGGACCTGCTTCAGTGGATAACAATGGATCGTTAAGCCAGGATTACATTACCAATGCCTTTTGCGATCGTGTGGAAAGAAATGTTCTACCCATCTGTTCGATCAGATTAGATGAACAAGATCCAAATAGAGATGACATGATATCCTACCTTGACAATCTCCGACCCTCCCAGTGTCAACAAGGATTAATCGAAGGCGCAAGAAGGCATGCTATGACAATGAAACATGCTAACGGTTTATTCTTCTATCTCCTTGTCTCGTTCGCTCCAGGCTATCAGCATACAGGAGGGACGAGGTCCAGCATCATTCTTTACCAACCTTACCACCAACCCTATGCTCATCATCGTATCGGTAGTTACTCCATTACAGGCCATCGAGACGACTTAACTCAAACACTCAATATTCAATTTCCAGCGCAGTCCGTTCTTATTCTTTAGATGAATGTTCGGAGATCTATAGTCTTGGTGGCTGTTGGGCAGCTGCTCTGTATGCTGCTAGATAACGTTGGTTGTTGGTTTCGTTGACCGTCTCAGTTGTCTACGTCGCTTCGCCTATCTCTATAGTAGTGCGGAATGCCATGGTAACAGTTGAGGGCTGGATACATTTGTGGTCGAGATGGTATCCTTGTTAAGGTCAATGCATAGCGAGGTGGTTCCAATAAGTCTAGAAGCTTAGTTATCTGGCCATGGCACGACTGACATAAGACGAGATCTCTTTCATTGTATATTGCACTAAATCCCTAGTGCCGTGCTTATCTAGTTCTCATAGATGCCAAGACGCAATCTCATCCTGCCACGACAAACCTGCGCGGGTGAAACATCAGGATGCACATTTAAAAATATTGATACTTTGCGACAACGTTAGAAGTTACACAATATTGTTGTGGGGACGGCTGAAGAGTTGTAGATACCCGCTCGTTTATTTGTATTTCAACAGATAGATAAACTTAACATATCTATATATCTATAAATTATTTCTAGTAGTAAGATTCAATATATTAAAGTAAAGACTTGTCTCATTTAGCTATAATACTAATAGCTATATATTTAAAGGAGCTATCTATATAATACTGAATTAGTCACATAGCACTTTCCTATAACTATTCTTAACTTAGTTTACACCTAGTAAGAAAGTATACTTTTAAAGTAATAGAGGCTACCAGTTGAACAGTTAGACCGTACTAAACTAAACTCAGAGAATTAAAGTAAGAGTATTATCTGTCTCTACATAATCGCTTTTGTTGTAAGACCCGGGTTCTGTGGGTCGCGGCTATAGCTGCCTTGGATAAATTAGTATTTACATAAGTTCCCCGTGGAGTAAAAGACCGAGCGCATAATGCGTGGAATGGATATAGACAACGGAAAGGTGCACATGGCCGCGTAATAATGCTCAACCACAGCTTTATTCTCAGCGCTCACTTAACTATCAAGAAGTCAGATACAATGGTGAGTTATTGCGGCTTTTCCATAGTTCCTGAGATAGGAGGCTGCAACTTGTTTGCATGATACGTTACATTGCACTCGAGAATCAGAGAAATTCGTTCAGGTTCCATACGGTGTGTTCAACATAGTATCAAGATATTCTTTGAGATCTAGCTTCCACGCTGCTCCTAACAACCCCATGAGAGTTGGGCAAGATTAGGTGGTCTTTGACTCCGTTAGTCAAAGCCGCGTTATGGCCTGCCTGTGAGGAGACAACCACGTGTCATGAACAAGTACATGTTATAGTGCGGGATCATGGCGAGATTTGAAGTATGGAGTACTCTGTCATCTCGAGAAGAATTCGAGTCATACGGTAGAGATCAGATCCGATGTCTTTTGTGGGTCAAGGTCGCGCTGATCAAATGCCAAAGACCGAGAAGTGCAAGGGTTCAATCAAAATAGGATCTTGTCATTTTTCGCTAATCGTATGACGCGGTGCTAAAGACCGAGAAAAACACGAAAAGTATTGAATATTCGGTCTTTGGGTTGGCAGCTTAAATTAGGTAGACACAAATCAAAAAGCAACACCGATGAAACTTTTTGCTACGTAAACTGTTTGCGTCATCTCTGACTGTGTGTTCTTTCACTAAGAGATTACGCGGTTTTATCTCACTCTACAGACTTTGCTGTCATTATAGAATTAGATGATTCTTGCCGTCGTAAGCTTTGTCTTCTGTTTAGCCCAACAAATGATCTAAATCGATTATCTTGAGCAACTGCTTCATCATTACACTTAGCCACTCATCTCAATCAATCTCACTATATAATACTGGTGATGTGACTGGCTGAAAGCAAGATACCCTATTCGCTCTTATCTTCTCATTACACCATGACTCCCAAAGTATCACCAGAAGAGGCTAAGCCCTCTGTGTCGGATACAATTGTGCAACAATCCATCATCCAGCAAGCACAGGCTGCCGCTATTTCCCAGCCTGACCTCCCAAGAGAGGAGATTATACTTGGGAATGCAGATCTCGTTAACATCAATTCTGATGAAGACAACCTGCAAGTCGAATAGGCTATCGAACTACCTCAGCTGAACCGAAGATCCTGCCAAAGGAATTGAAAGAAATAGTACTGCCGAGGATCTGTTCCCCAGGAATCGCTTGGGATGGAATGCTTTCTATACAATTTCCAGAATGATGGATTATTAATACCAGCGGCACCTGCCTTCAAACGCTCGTCCTAAAAGGCCCCATACTAAGACCCTGTGAAGAGATCTGTCATGGAAGTGATAAGAAATATATGTTTGATACTTGGTGGTGATTAGCCGTTTGACCCAAAACCACTAAATGTCCAAGTTCCCGAAAAAGTACCCCCAGTAATCTGATTACTCATACCATAGTTGATCATGTAAGTGTGATTAATGCCGCCCCCAGCTCTAATATTCTCTTGGCTGTTCATGTCCTCAAGGATGCGTCTACTGGCATGCGTTGCGGGGTGGCTTTGGCCAAGCACCCTCTCCCTCAGTTGCACGGCCTCCCTGCATAACTGTTCTGCTTCTCGATACCGCCCTTCCCCGGCGAGAGCAAGTGTGAGATTTACCATACTCGTTATTGTGTGGGGATGTTCCTTTCCCAACATAATTGACAGTTCCTTCATCGTGTGCTGGTGCAGCACCGCTGCTTCCGTGTACCGTCCCTGGTGGCCAAGCACATATGCGAGATTTTCCATACTGGCAAGGGTATCAGGATGTTGCTTACCCAGAACCCTGGTTCTCGCTCTCAAGTTCTCCCGGTGTATGGCCTTAGCCTCTTCGTACCTTCCTAAGTTGCCCAGCGCTAATGCGTAGTCGTTAGTTGCCGCTAGTGTGTTAGGGTGTTCTGTACCCAGTACCGTCGCCATCACATCTTTAGTCTGTTGATGTATTTTCTCTGCCTCTCCAAGTTTCCCTTGACTATTCAATACACTGGCGAGGCTGTTCATGTTGGTGAGCGTAGAAGGGTGTGCTTTGCCTAGCTTCCTCGTTCTACAGTCCAGTGCCAAGTGCAACATATTACTTGCAGCCTCCAATTTTCCCTGTTCCTGAAGGATATGTGCAAGAATATCCATGGAATCAAGGTGATCAGAACCATCTGCACCACTGCCCGCGAAACCTGAACAAGCCTCTTCAGCATGCTCCTCTGCTTCGTTGTACCTGCCCATCGCACACAGGACTCGTGCCAGCTGAGCTTGGCATCTCAGAGTCTGCAAATCAGTACCTCCATGAAGGTCAGAGTGGATTTGAAAGGCTTCCAAGGCAAATATCTCGGTATTCTGAAGTCTTCCAAGCCGAAATTCGCATCGTGATACTTGCTCTAGTAGATGAGCACGCACAAGTGAGTCTTCTTCAGAAGAAGGCTCAAGAGATAGCACTTGGGTCGCATGTGGCAGTAACTCAAGTGAGTTCTCCCATCCATCGTCTTCACTTGGCCTGAAGAGGCGAGCTAGAAGACGTAAAGATATTGAGATAAACCTTGCTTTGGTTCGGTTGGAATCTTGAGACTCAAGCCAGCTTTGGATGCATGTCTGGACCAGGCGATGGATAGCATAAGCCTTTCCCTCATTGCACGGATTAACCAAAGAGAGATTCCTGAGCTTTGACAGTGCCTTGTCCAGTGACAACTTGTCCACAAATTCCTGAGAGAGGAGTGATATAGGGATCGAGTCTGGGTGGAGAAAGCTCATCAATGCTAGTACATCGGCGGCGTATGTCCCAGATAAATGTTCAAAGGTCAGACTCCAAGTCCAGTAAAGAGATTCCCAACCTCTGTTCCTTGTCAAATCGTTGTGCTCGAATCTCAGAACAGAACAAGTCTCCTGTAAGTTATCGAAATACTTTAGGTATTCTTCGACCGAGACGTTGTATGAAGTCATGTATGCAGCGGCCTGGGATATGGCAAGTGGAAGATGATCAAGTGTACTCGACAACAAAGTCAGGTCCTGCAAGGCTTTCTGGTTTTTGCCTGGAGAAATCATTGCACTGAGAAGAGTAGCTCCTTCTGACTCGGAAAGCCCAGAGATCTCAACAACGTTGCTCGGGGAGGCAACCATGTTGGCGAAACCGAGGTTTCTCGTCGTCCAAAGGATGAAACCACGAGGGCATTTCGGTGGGAATATGAAGGTGCCATCCAAATTTGCCTGAGAAAGTACATCTGAATCGTCGGCATTGTCAACTATGATTAGCCATCGGCCTGAGCTTTTACTCTCGAGCCAGCTATTGATACGCAGCATGCACTCGGATTCTGAACGATCAACGCCAGGTATACCGCAGGCAACACCAATCTGATAGTAAGACTCCTGTATAGTCGTTACACTCATTGCGTTGACCCAAAATACCGAAGTTTGGGGATCTCGTTGTCGAAACTGATGCGCAAACTCAATTGCAATTTGTGTTTTGCTGTGGAATGGGCATGTCAGTTCTGAAATTTAGACGAAGCGCTTGAAAGTGAGCTAACCCAATACCACCTAATCCGCAAAGCGACATTCCAACCTGCGTGTCGTTCATGTCGTCAATTCGGGCATGCAGCTGATCAAGGACTTCTTGCCGGCCGATAAATGTCGAGGTGCGCGGTATAGGAACAAGAAAATATGAGCCAGGGCTGTATCCAGGTCGTCGTTTCATATAGGCGCCTTGCAATTACCCCGTGAGCATAGGCCATCATTCAGCAGCTACTGACTGGTGTTATCTTACCTGCTACGAACACAGACAATGGTTCACCTGCTCCCCGGAATAGTAACCCGAGATCCTGCAAAAAGCTACTGGACTTGGGAAAGCCTGCAACTGTGGGTGCTAGGTAAGGTATAGTCCGTGGTCGGCATTGTTGCAAGGAATTCCAGAGAGTTTTCGTGAAGTCGAAAGCAATTGGCAGTCCGTAAGGGCCAACGAATGTTTCATCCCAGTAAGCATGTTTGATGCATGCGGTGAGTATATCTACAGCTGTTGGTCTTGCCAAATCTTTGAAACTGCAGCACATAGTGACAAGATCTCGGAGATCCTCAGAGTAGGTCGATGGGAGTAGAGGGTGTTGTTCGGTCTCTGGGGCACTCTCCGGCGGCCCATGGAGGGTCATCAGGTGCCAGAGAGTAGCGCCAAGAGAAAAAATGTCACACTTAGTTGTCCAGTCAAATGGTGGGCTATCTGGCCTGCTAGGTTCCCGAGGTACTTCCTGGGAGCAATTTCATTAGTGCGTTCATCAGGTCTCACGGACTTGTTCTTACAGGAGCACAGTATTCGAACGTGCCTATTGCTCTAGTATGTGCATCCTTCAGCGGGGCGCACAGGCCGAAGTCTCCTAGCAGTATCCTCGGATAACTGCTGAAAACCTCAGGGTTATCCAGGCTCAAGCTCGGACTTAGCTTCCAGTTACCACTAATCTCGCCTCGAGATGCAGGTGGGTCTGAAAGCAAAACTTCAGCTTTGGTTAACCAATGCTATTGTAGCTGTGAGATGAGAGTAGAGCTTACCGTTGCTAGGCTTAATATCTCTATGGACAATAGGTTCATGATCAGGCTTTTTATAGAAAGATAATTGTTGCGTTGTCCAGAATACTCGGGGAGTGTGTTTGGCTATTATGAGTAGTTCCACTGGTGGGTCCTGATCTAGTTGTCGGAGAGAGTTCTCGGAATCTGCCTGTTCGCGTATTTGAGTAGTCTGGATTGTAATACCATGGTGACAAAGGGCCAGTGCAGATCCCAAGTGGAAAAGGACATGCCACAAGAAGGCTTCTGGCAGATAGGAAGGTGCCTTGTTCTCCCCGCAGCGACCGTCGCGAAGAGCGATTATGTCTCGCAGGTCAGCTGAACCAGTCTCGGACAGCTTGCAAGATGCCCATTCCATCCTGAGTACCGCTTGTCTTTTATCTGGGTCGTCAGCATGACTAAGTATTCGAATAATGCTAGGGTGATGGAGGGATTCCAGGCTCTCCGATTCACGTTGAAAGTCTTGAATCACTTTATCCATATTCTTTCGATCGCCATAGTATATAGTTTTGACAGCTGTTTTCTTCTTCGTGTTAGTGCATCAAGATTGTCATAGATAATAATAGAAGGTCAATATACATGGTTCTGGTCATCGATTTCCAGTCTGACTTCGCCTTGTGAACCACGTTTCGTGATCAGGCCCTCCATGAAGGAATGCTGCTGTGCTTTTCTCTCGAATATGCCTAAATGGAACATTTAATCAGTCCACTATCGCTAAGGTTTTCGATGACAGTAATGTATAGCAGAGAACTAACCATACATTGGACCCAGTTTGTCTTTGAGATCCTGGCCAATGGAGGCTCTAGTAAGGCTGCTTGCACGCGTTAGCACGGTCTCTGACGCTGTTCTCACGAAAGGCGAGAGGAAGGTATACTTGCGTTGCAGTCACAGTGTCATATGCTTGATGCCATATGAGATCATCTGATTTGTTGAGTAAAACTTCGTTCACAAGCTTTTCCAAAGGTCCCAGGTCAACGTTATCGGACTCGGCCAAACTCATCTCGAGTCTCTGAAGATCATGCCGGAATTGTCTACGGCCATTCTTCACACTTGGAAGCAATCGGGCAGCTGGAAGGTTTTGTAAAATTTCAACGAGGGCGATGGTGTGGCCTATGAGACCTATGGTTTGTTAGATAAGTTGATGTCAGAGAACAGCTCACTTATCCTACTCAAATGAGAAGCTTCATTGTTCACTGTCATCCGAAATTCTTCCAGGTCCGTCCCAATAGGATTGGCCTGGATTACCTCCAGACTTGGCTGATCGAGCATGGCGCCGCTAGGATCACCAAAAGAGCGAGACAAACCGGTAAAGGATTGCGATGGTTTGTTCCTCTCAGGCAGCAACGGTGCAAGGATAACAATAAACAAGAGAAAAAGAAGGTACTGCTAGAATGATATCAGCCGCTTGAAAGCAGAGCCCTAAGCGGCCGCCCATCCTTTAGTCTTGATGTCTCACAAAGGGCTTATCATGACTTACCTACTTTCAAGAAATGATCTATGTGCTGTGTTAGTCCGAGTCAGGCTCGGGAAAACTACCGTTAATATCGCATATCTTGGTAGTATCCGCATGGGACACATCCCATAATCCATCATAAGACAGCGACTTGCCAGCGACTCGTTTTCAGAACCAGGAGCGTTGTTTGTACATTTCAGAGAGCCTGATTGTGACATGCAAGGCCGTATATGCACATGACCGCCGTATGCTTACATGCGTATCTTGGAAGCTCCAGCGCCAATGAGGGTACCGCACGTATTAGGCTGAGTGTGGCGTGCATAGCTGAAAGATTGAGCGGCGGCTAAATAAGGGTCTAATGTAGTTTCCGACCTCGTTAAAACCTATTGCATGCCTCAGTAAACGCCAGTTGTGATTTCAGCTCGCATTTGGAGGGCCTCAAAGCGGAGGTGGGTTGTCTTCCTTTGCATATTCGCCTCTCATCCACATTGGTAGCCGACCCTCCACGACACGAAAGGTATACAGCAAGAGAGCATTAGATCCGAGACAACGTTCTCTTTATCCAGGTTGTCATGGAAGCTGAAAGGCAATCGGAGATCACTGGCAGGTTTTACCACCGAAAGGAAATTCTTTTATTGACGATTGCCTGGAAGTGGTAGGCTGCCCGGTCAATGTCCAGCTTAATCACCTATAAGTGATACCGGCAACCAACGTGCAGCTGTTCAGCCGCAGATGCGGCTGCAGCGTAGGATTTGCTGCATCCATCGAATGTCACGATGTTATAGGTCGCCAGTATTTTTGGAGGAGGGGGATGTTGGCCTGGCAGCAACAAAGGGCTTCAAGCCAGTCTAGTAAGTGAGATTGAGCACCATTTGTATAACTTACAGTCCGAAGTTGTTCCTATCGAACAGATGAGCCACTTTCACATTTATCAATACCCTGCAAGATAAAGCTAAAGTCACACTCCCATCCCTACTCTTAGTGTTTCCTTTGGCAATCCCACATGGAAATTCTATCCTACTCTGCCTGAACTAGATGTAGCTCTTTGATTCATCAAAAGAGATCATATCTAATTCCAGTTTAAGGTTACCATGTCGGGTGTTGAGTTTCTATCGCTCGCAATTGCGATCCCAGGTCTGGTCCAAACTTTCATTCATGCCAGCCGCTACCTGTCGAAAAGGCTCAAGTCGGCACAAGTCTCCGCTGAAATAAACCTGGTTCAGGACTTTCTTCTGGTTTTGGATCATGGCACCATACGGCTGACCCTGGAGAACGTCGAGGACTTGTGTTGCGACACTGACGACGAGGATGAAAGGGCCCACCTCAAAAGCATCGCTGAGCATATGCTAGACAAGTTGAAAGATCTGAATAAGGAAATTGATAAGCTACTTGATATTGACGGATCTGAGAAGCATGAGGAGAAAAAGAAAAAGAAGGCTAGGGAAGCAGCTTTAGCGATTGTCAATTCGGCCGAGGCTATAGCCTCCAAGCTACAAGCGTATGTACAAGCTCATTTGGGGCAGAGGCAGCTGAGATCACGACTGGAATTCCGTCCAAACAGGTTCTGTTGCATTGGCCAGCCGGTGCAACTACCATACTCGATCACTACAATGGTCGACGGTGATTTTGGTAGCCAAGGCTCTGGACTATGCCTTTTGGAGGAAAAGGTCTATCCAGATTTGGATTCGAGACAAGCTTATGATCGCGCCAGAGACCTTGCGAGAACTCTTCAGACTGTCAAGTCGTCTGGTGAGGGTCTGCTGGAGTTAGCTGGCTTCCAAGTTGTGAGCCCATCACCACCATTAGCCAGGGACCGTTTTAGGTTCGTCTTTTACTACCCCGACAAGCATGTGAACCCTCGCTCCCTGCGAGATATCCTTCTCGACCCCGTCAACCAACCACGGCCGGCAATACCACGCAACTATCGCTTCATACTCCCAAGAAAGCTGGCCGAAACTGTCTACCAGGTTCACCAACAGAATCTTGTGCATAAATGCATCCGACCCGAGTCAATATTGCTCTTCGAGAGAGCTCCAGGTAATACACCCGAATTGAAGTACCCTAAGAAGATTGGGGCCCCGTACCTGGTCGACTGGCAGCACCTACGCAAGACAGTCGAAGCGTCGAATCGCGATGTGTCAGGAAATGACTGGACTATGGCTATGTATCAGCATCCGGAACGTCAAGCACCACCTGGCAGCGTGGCGGAGTACAGGTACAACATTGGACACGATATTTACAGCCTCGGTGTGTGCTTTCTCGAAATTGGTCTTTGGGACTCCTTTATCGTCCCTACCAATAACGGGCAGCTCGGTTTGTCTAAATTACTGGCCAATGCGAAATTGCAATGGAAGAGCGAAAATCCTGCTTGGCAATTTATGAGAGACTCTCAGATCGAGCAGCGAGTTTTCATCACTCTCGCTAAAGATCTTCTGGCATATGAGATGGGCCAAGCCTACTCCAGCTTGGTGGTCAAATGTTTATTGTGCATTGAAAATGGATTTGGTAACATTCTTAAGTTTGTTGACAGCACAAGTAGGGATTGGGATGAACAAGGCGTTCTCTTTATCCAGGAAATCCGTAAGGGGCTAGAGACGGCTAGCAATATGGCTGGCTAGAGGTTAAAGTTTCGATAATGTCAGTTTTTAAGGTATTTAACTTTTATTCAGGTATTGATAGAGAATTTACAATGAGATGAATATTCTAGCTATCAGAGGATCTAAGTTTTTGAGAAGCTACTTACTTGAGCCTTTTGGTAATAATATGATAAACAGGCCATAGCATCAGAAGACTGGATGTAACAATTTCCAGACGTCCCAAGGGATATTAGAAAACAGCCCATTGCTGGTTCAAGTCCCTTTAAAACAGAGGTGCTGTTAGAAGGGACAGAATGCAAGTAAGTACAGGCTTGGCATTCAGGCTGCTGATAGCCCTTAATCGGGGCGGATAATATTGGTACAGTCTGATTCGATACATATTAAGAACTCGAGTCTAGCAGTGATCTCCCTTTCTTCAGTTTATTTTTCCGATTGAATATATTAGAAAATTCTATTTAAATACACCAGTAACCAGGGGAGGTTTAAGAACGTCACGAAAGTTTACGCCACACTAAGAATTATAACCTTGATCTATTTACACCTAATCCTACTCTAGGTACTGTACAGAGGTAATTTAGGCTACTAAAATAGAACTATAAGGTTAAAACATTTAGTGATTATTATTATAGTTAAAGCTAAGATCTTGCTTAATATTTTAAGTTAGCTAATATATACTTAAAGCTAGTTAATATAGACTTAAAGTTAGTTCTTATACTCTATATATAACTATAACTAGTAGGAACTTGTAGCTAGTAAATAGACTACTTAAATATCCTTTCTAAGTTTATTTAGTATATAGAGAGTATCTAAAAGGTATAAGTTTATATAACTATAACTAGTTAGTGTAACCCTAATAACAATTTAGAGTTTAACTTAAGGTTGATTAATTTAATAAGATATTTAATATAAATAAGAAAGATATAATACTTACTTCTATACAATATTTATATTAGACATCATATAATTTCTTTTTTAATAATACTTATATTTATAT
>JAJJWM010000715.1:0-11145 GCA_021655865.1 Fusarium guadeloupense
CTCCCTCACTCTGTCGGCAGTCAACCACGCTCTCTGCTCCTCAACATCTCCCCACGTTTCATCCGGCCTCGTTGTAACCCTCACCTTCGCATCCTCAAAGAACGGCCCCAGCGCGCTCCGTATCCCCTCGCTATAGTACTTTGGATTAAAGATGCGCACAATAGTATCGAACCCCGCTAGGAACGTCTGTGTAGGCTGACCAGCGTAAAAGCCCGACTCGGCGATCACTTTCGCCTTGTCGTGGAAGAAGGGCATCGTCGTGACGGCAACGTCAATCTCGACATTCTCATCCAGCAGCTCTCGACCCATGGCCTCCATCATGGCAAGTCTGACGGGGAAGCTCGCCGGCTTGGGCGCCTTGTCAGCGTTGTTGACCGATAGGAGAAGCATGAGCCTTTGGTCCCCCCCCTCGTCCCCGGAGGACAGGGCGGAGCGTGCCATGCTTGTGTGAGCCAATGTCGGAGGGTTGAAACTCGAGTCTAGGATTACCAGGCCCCGGACCGGGCGGACTGGCCGGCGCGGCGCCGGGCCATTGGAGGTGTGGGGTAAAGTGCAGAGGATGCGGAAGGCGTCGGAGGATGATTGAAAGGATGTGAGGGCGCGTGAGAAGGATGAGACGAGAGATCTGGGTTCTATTGAGCGCATGTTTGATGATGGCGAGTCTTTGACGCTCATGATGATGTGTTGATGTTTATGAGTGAAAATGCGTATGAGTTTAATACTCGAAATGAGGAGACGTGGGGCATCCGACATGGGCGTACCAAAACAATACTCCAAGTTACCAAGTACCACATCGACAAGAGTAAACTCCTTAATCATACCATAGCATTCAACCTATATCTCATATGTATACATCAAGACCCAGCAAAAGAAAAACAAGGTCCGGGACCAGATGATATATCCCAAACTCCTCTAGACACCATGCAGCACACGCCCACTACCTCAAGTATTACATTTAGTCAGCGCTCTGCCCATCGATGACACCTCTCGAGAACCACTCAGCCAGAGTGCTGAACCGATCATCGCTGTTCTCCAAATCACCTTTGAACAAATTATGCTTGCCTGCTGTCTCCCGCTGCCCTTCGCGCATCTTGCGAATCATTTCATTCTCTGGTGAACACTTGGGACACTCTGCTTCACCTTCGCTGCCGCTGTTTCGTACGCATCGCTGGTGGAAGCTGTGCTTGCACAAAAAGTGTACCGCTGGTAAGTCTAGTCGCTGACTGCAGTCGGAACACCACGTTGCCTGGAATACGGCTGGCTTGGATCCCAAATCGGCCAACTCCTCGCGGCGCTTCTCCGTATCTCCGCGAAGCGTGCTGATTCGGTTTCGGTTAGAAGTTATCTCCTTGCGCTCCCTCGTGATCGTTTCGTGGAGGTATGGCTTGATCATGCCCATGGTAGCTACACCACCTCCTGAGGACTGACCCACAAGAGTCTGAATGACCTGCAACGGCGCCATGAGCCCGTCCTTGTCAATCTTGTTCAATACATTGGCCAACTCATCTGGTCCGGCTTCTTCCAGCACCCGCGAGTCTGATGTAAGATATGCCAGTGCAGCTGGATATAGCTGGGGCTCATCAGGACCATATTTCCTCAGCGCTTTGATAGCACCGCGAGTGTCCTTGGCTGATGTATAAGATCGGAAAATGTCAAACAGAAGTCCCGCCTGCTCCTTGACAAGGACCGTTCCGTCTTGGAAATTCGAAAGATGTGAGAGAAGCAACACATTTGAGCTTTCCATGGGTACGTGCTCGCCCTCGATAAGCTTCTTCGCCTTTGCCTCCCATTCCTCCTTGTGGTGCTGCCCTTTCTTTTCGCTGGCCTTGTACAGGTACATCTCGAAGAGGGTGGTATACAAATCCGTTCGATCACTTGACTTTAGCTCCTTTTCTTCCAGGCACGCCTCCAGGAAGACGATAAACTCATCGGGATGGTCGATGAAAGACGAGAAGGCGGTTCGCGGGGGAGGAGGGGTATACTTTGGCGCAGGAACATCGTCATTATCGACGATGATGTTGCCGTCGCTTACTACAGCCCGCGCATTGCCAACCGTGCCGGGAGAGGCGACGGAAGAAGTGTTCATATAAGGTAATGGGAGGAGATTAGAGAGGTTCTGAACAGCACTGGCTGCGCCGGCTGCAAAACCACCACTTGCAGGCGTATCAATCTCATGATGAATCGTCAGCGTGCGTCTGGGCTTGTAATTGCCTGTGTAGTAATCCACAAATAACTTTGTGGCATCTTGTGGGCAATTCTCAATGAGTACTCTTGCATATTTTTGTAGACAAGGATACGCCTAGATATGTTAGTAAACACTCCTCCTCAACGATGAATCGAGACTCACAATGCCAGGATCTTGACGCCAAATAAAATCAAGCGCTTCGACGTAGTTTTTGGAGTCCTCTATCAATATATCTACCACAAGGTCGGTCTCGCCATGCTTCTTGGCAAGGTATGCAGCCTGCTCGTAATATCCACCTTGGCGGCACATAGCAATCGCCGTATCAAGGTCGAATTTGAGATCGCCAGGAGATTTGATGAACTTTTCGAGCTTGTTGATGTCTTTAAGCTTTGCATAACAGTTGAGGAGAAGAGTGGTATGGTCAGCCGTTGCCTTTCGGTGCTCATGAAGCTGTTCCAGGTATTGGATCAGATTATGAATGCGTTGTGTATCGAGATACTGGCAATGTTAGTCTTGGACATGCATAAGATCAAGCTTCTCACCTTGCGGATGACTTGTGACGGCTCAGTCGTATCGATTGCTCGGATGTATTGAACCATGGCGCCGTCATAATCGGCTTTTTGGTATAAATGATCGCCAAAACGGCGGTAGATGAGACTCTGCTGCTCGTTGTCCATTCCCGACTTTTGCGCCAGCTCAATAGCTAATGGAAACATGTTCCTCTGATATAGCATTTCTAGGCGTTGCTGTAGGCTTTTCTCATGGTAGCGGTAGATCTAACGAAATCAGCAAAAGAAAATCGACCGTGGGCGAATCGACTTACCTTGCCATCTTGAAGGATGGTATAAAAGTCATCCCAAATGTCCACAAAGTGTCCTACAGGTGACATCAATGTCTCCGTATGGCCAATAACACGAAGCTCCATATCAAGCAGCACAAAAGACGACGCATTGAACAGAGAATTGGTCGTAGAGCTCCCGAAGCGCCGCCTCATTGCTTCTGAATCTTTCGCGGTACTGCTTGCTGGCGGGCAGGAAAGCGCCACGTATTCACGGAAGATGTCGATCTTGCTCTTGGGCGATTCATATGCCTTGGGTGGACCCCGACCATCCATTGTATAGGTGTAGATGGCATCGTCACGCGCGACAATAACACCGTCTGTATGTTGATCACGCGTCATGCAGCCTACTGCGCATCCAGCATCCTCGACAGTCTTGGGCGGTAGTCCCTGACCCTTTTTGGACAGACCCAGCTTCAATATGCGTGAAGTCGTGGAGACGAACAACGTGGTGAGCTTCTGTGTCGAGTCCCATGCAAGCTGAACGCCGGTGATTGGCTCCTCCGACTCGAAAACGATGCGCTGTTTGGTGCCTAGATCGTGGACCAGCTCTCCTCGAATTACCGTGACTGCGCCGTTAGTGAATCCCACGGCAATCTGTGTAAGATCGTCTGTAGCTGCAAAAGCCGAAATCTAACAACACGTTAGTGCTGTATGCTAAACGTCCTAGAAGAACCTACTGGAAACTGCCGTCGGTTGTTGCTGATCATGACGGTGCTCAAGCAGGTCGGTGTGTTGGTCTTTTTGACCAGCTTGTCAAGCGCCCATACTTTCAGTACAGGCTCACTGCTCATGTCCTCCTGAATATACCATCAGTATACCAACATCATGATACTGAGCTTGTTGAGGCATACCGCAACTGTCAACAAAAGACTTGTTCCCTCGACCTGGCGCATATGCGTGATGCTCCCAGCCTCGTAGGCCTGGAAGCGCTTGATGATCTTCCATGCCTTATTTATAATGCTCACGTATCCATCGAATGACCCGAGGAACAGACTGTCGGAGCCTGCGCAAACGTTGGAGATCTCGTTGCCCTCGAAGAGCTCGCGGGTTTCGTCCGGGAGATGAATTTGGTCGATGTTGAAGAACTCGAACGACTTCCACTATAATCCAGTGTTAGTACATTCACGGTTGATAGAGCCAATGCGCGTAAAAGATAGGGTCTTCCTACAGAGATGGCCATGATGCATTTGGTTGTCTTTGAATTGGAGAGATTCTTTCTTCTTAAATTGAGCGGATGACGCGGGACCTATGGCGGGACGCCCTAGCTGGGAGCTGGAGCTGGAGCTCTAGCCCCCAGTGGCCGCTACCTGGTCTCCGCTACATACTTAACCTCCAGGGCTACCTTACAGTACCCATAGTTACCAGACATAATCTCATCAGACCAAAAATACTTCATCAAATATCAATTAACACAAATCTCAGGGTATCATAGATGGTATATTATAGGGAATCAGTCCCTAAGTTGCCTATAGTAAGCACCGAACCAGAACTCTATGCGAAAATCGATCAAAAACACCAGACACGCTCCCATCCCGCCAAGTCCAACCAACCCAAACCCAATAACCGATAAAATAAATAGCAGCGCATCAATCATTCGTGCAGAAGCAAAAAAGACATTCATCCCTCCTTAGTTCTAGGAGCCGTGGGGGTATGTTCCCTTCCTTCTTTCTCGTTCTCATTCTCGTTCTCATAATTCTCATTGTGCACCTCCCGTGGAGTAACCAAAGGGCTGCTAATACCGCCAATGCTACCGCTCACGCTCTCGGCTCGTCCATGCCCAAGTAATCCGCTTCGGACACTTGCCGCATCCCCTTGCTTGGCGTAAAAGCTGTTGCGATCACTAGAAATCGCGGGTCCAACACCTGCAGCAGAGTAGATGCTGTTGCGCTCGGCCCCTATCCGGGAATTGCCATGGATGCCAGGAGTTGCCGGTATGCCCATCGGATCAATGTTTGCACTCAGAACACTGAGCGGTAAACTCTCACGGCTGCCACCCCAAAGAGACGAAGGGGCAAGAGCCCGCACAGACGCGTCTGTGTCCAGCGAACGCCGGCGACGGCGCTTGCTTGACGACGCTAGCGTAAGAATGGACGCATTGTCTGTCAACAGGTTGTTGGCGGTTGCAGAGGTATAGGTAGTTGGATTGCCACTTGGAGCCAGGTGAGGTGGAATAGCAGATGCTGGTGTTCCAGTTGTAGGGAATGGCTGACTGAAATGAATGGACTGAGTGTTGCCATGATTCTGTGGAGCAGAAGTGTGATGACCTTGGCCAGCGCCGTTGGGGGCCATGGACTGAATCGTGGTCAAAGTTGTCGTTAAAGACCGTACTGACGGTGCTGGACTTGAAAATGTACTGTCTCCCCCCCTCCTAGATTCAACTCCTCCGCCAACGGTACGGTTCGTTCCAGCTACGGAGCTTGCCCTATGGCTGGGCGCCGTAATTGAGTGCGACGCCTCATGATCCGTCAAGACCGTTCCCGCCAAACTTCCCCTCCCGATGGTTGGCGGAGCTTGATCTTCTCTCGACGTTCGAGCCGAGCGGTTCCCGCTGGTATTGGTTGTACCCGTTTGAGTAGTGGTGAAGGTGCAAGCACTCGTTCCGTTGGTTACACCATTGCCGACCTGACCGGATTCTGGATATGGGTTGTTCTTCTTGTGACTGCGCTTCTTGTGTCTCTTGTGACGCTCACCATCGGATGATTTGAAGTTGGTGAGTTTCTTCACCCAAGTCGAGAAAGGTCTCCTGCGCTGGCCTTGACGGTCTTGGCAATATTAGTATCAGTTATTGTATGATTCGTACGCGCATGACCATGAGGTGGCGATGGGATGTGCGAACATGGGGCTGGAACGAAAATAAGTACAAATACTCACCATGATCTGGAGATATTGAGTCGGTCGTCGCCATCAAGTTGAGAAGAAGTGGCTGGATGATTGCGAGGCGGTCGAGCTGAGACTACCCGGGCAGCGTTGTTGGGCAGCGGTTGGAGGTGGGGAGACAATAACAACAGAAAGGGAAGAGGATCGCAAGGTGAAAGAGTAACAAGTGAGTTTAGGAAATAATCTGCGACTAAAGAAGGGACAATCAAGGGCGACAAGTAGGAGACGAGGCTAGGATAGGACGTCGTAAGTGCAGGTGGTTACAGTTTCGGGCGGCGGGCATGTTACTGTAGTCGACTGAATGCGGCGAAGCATGATGAACGGAATGGAATCACGTGATAGGCATGGGCTAGGGTCCTCTCTCAACTCCTATCTCTTTGTTCTAGTTTGGGTGGTCTAGTGTAGGTATGGCTTACTGTAGCTGTACTGAAACAGGTATTGTTAATCGTTTACGTGGAGATTGCCTTTCATTCCTCTTCTCTATCACTCCAAGGGATGGGTTCCGATTCGGTTTATCTCCTGTGGCTGCTATCATTAATTGCTTGGGCGGTATCTGCATCACTCTTGGCGCCACCTCCACTCGGCGGACCCTGGAAATCCACTGTCAGGTGCTTTAATTAGATCGCCCTCCGCTAAAGGCCTCGGCCCCAGCTTCAGCTCGCTTCAGACGTCATTTCTAACTTGAACGTTTCAACACCAACCAAAAAAAGTTGACACCACAAAACAACACAAGCATGATCATTCACAGAGTATGATCATCCGGCAGCTTCCTCAAGACGTCGTCGACAAGATCAAATCCTCCGTCAATATCACCTCCCTTAACGGTGTCGTCTGCGGTCTCATCACCAACTCGCTAGACGCCGGCGCCTCCAAGATCAACATCTCCATCGACTACACCAGGGGGAATTGTACCGTTGAAGATAACGGGTCCGGGATCCCACCCCAAGAATTTAAAGATGGCGGGGGACTCGGCAAGCTCCACCGTGAGTGAAACGCCCGAGGCTTGGTCTGGGTTTCACGATACTTACCTATTCACTTATAGATACCTCAAAGTTCCCTTCAAGGTCCTCTGTTCATGGCAAGCACGGCAATTTTCTAGCATCTCTTGCTACCTTGTCTTTACTGAACATCACCTCTCACCATCAGAGCCATGTCTCACATAACTCCATTTCTATTCATAATACTCGCGTGTTGGCTAGACATTTGCCTTCACCCCCTGAGTCACGACTTGTAAACTTCGACCACGGAACTCGCACTACAGTTCGAGATCTTTTTGGCACCATGCCAGTCAGAGTAAAGCAAAGAGCCTCATTAAGTGAAAAGCTTGCTCTTGACAAGGAGTGGTCAAAGCTGATCCGAGAAGTCGTTGCCTTACTCCTTGCCTGGCCATCAGGTGTTAGTGTCTTACTAACAAACACATCCACACAGCGTGAAATTCGCTTCAGACCATCAGACAAAACAGATATTGTGTCAAGAATCTCCAGGCTACTCACGCAGGCTGGCCTTGCCGACTCAGGGGACGCTGATGCTTGGGTTCCCATCTCGGCCTCATGCGGGCCTGTTTCTGTCAAGGGCTGCATTTGCACCAACCCTGTTGCGACTCGGCGGTCTCAATTTATCAGCCTAGGAATTCACCCAGTGACTAATGAGTTTGGTACCGATGTCCTCTACGAAGAGATCAACAAGATCTTTGGCAACTCTAGCTTTGGTGTTATTGATGGCGACCAAGACCACAGTGGCAGCTCTCCAAAGGTTGAAGAGTTTACGGGCAGAGAACTGCGAAGTCGAAAAGGAATCGAAAGATGGCCCATGTTCTACCTGAAAATTACAACCTCAGGTTTAGATGTTGCCGATAGCCCAGATCGCCTTGATGGCCAGGGCCAGACCCTATCTGCGATTATTGATCTGCTAAAGGCTACTTGTTATGGTTTCCTAAAAAAGCATCATTTCCAACCCCGAAAAGTTCAGCTGGCCCCTGAGGATTCGTTATTCTTGACATCGAGAACGTTGAGTCGATCAAAAAAGTCGTCTAAGAGGCAGCCAACCTCGTCGAACAGTTCAAGAGCTGGCTCTGTTCCTTCTGCTTCCAGGTCACTTGCAAATGGATCACGAATGGATAGCCCCTTTGAAGGCTGGCATCGGGTCAAAGTTGGAAGAGTCACGCCAATCAGCGCTACTTCAAAGGCGATGGATGTTCAAACAAAGGTCCGAACACAACTGCCCGTGGAGCGTCTTGTTGGTGAAGGTGGCAAATTATTGCGCAAGCCCTTTGATGAGCCTCTACCTGAGCCTGAAGATGCTCAAAGGGACATGCCGTCTGGCCCAGACGGTAGCCCCGACGCTGTTGACTCTGAGACAGATGATGGTGAGGTAAACACTGGTACTACCATTCGAATCACACAGAAACGAGACAAACAGCCGAGCAAATGGCTACAAAACGTTATTAGTTCATGGGAGAACCCTGTGTTTCAACCTGTGCAAGCCCTGATACCCAGCATCGATGCTGCTTCGGACCAACTACATGCCTGCGGCAGGGGCAGCCATGGCAGTAATAATATCGGATTTGATACTGGATCCATGAGTCTCAATGGAAGAATTTCACGTCAAGCACTTGGCCAGGCTACAGTTATAGCGCAAGTTGACCGCAAATTCATTTTGGTCAAGCTACCCCTGGAAGACGCAAAATCTGGAAATTGCACGCATGGCAAGCAGAGCTCAGCCCTCGTCATGCTCGACCAACATGCAGTTGATGAGCGATGCCAACTCGAAGACCTTATGGCTGATTATTTCACTCTCAACTCCTTGACGAACCAGGTTTCACCTGCTATAGAGTCTCTAGACCGACCCATGATCTTCGAGGTTCCAGCAGAGGAATGGTCTCTCCTGGACCAATATCGCGATTATTTTGCTGCTTGGGGCATCGTGTATCAAAAACCTACTTCCTCGGACGGAAACAAAGTCATGGTCACAGGCCTTCCTCCGAGCATCATTGAACGCTGTCGTTCAGAACCACGTCTCCTAATTGAACTTCTCCGCACGGAGATCTGGCGCAGCGTCGATAGCAGCATTCCACTTTCGAAACCCTCAGCTGCAACTCCTGATAAGCCGCTCATATCACGCTTCAGCGGCTGTCCAAGGGGTATTCTGGAGCTACTGCACTCCAGAGCCTGCAGAAGTATGCTACCTCGTTATCCTTTGCACGTCTCTTAGCTAACTTGTCCGTTTCAGGCGCAATCATGTTCAACGACGTCCTTACGATGCAACAGTGTGAACAACTCATATCCCGCCTCTCACGTTGTGCATTCCCGTTCCAGTGCGCGCATGGTCGGCCCAGCATGGCGCCGTTGATCGATCTAGGAATTGGTGCCAAGTTTGGTGGGTGGCAGGAAACGGAACGGCAGAAAAAGATGTCTTGGAAGAGTTGGACAGAGGCGTCATGATGGGTTGAAGGGAATCGGTCGATACCATTGTTATAGACCTTTTGCGTATTTATGCTCAACAGGTTCATACATGCGAGGCTCGGTATATAGATGTACATTAACTTGTCCATTCTGAATCAGTCGCGTTAAGAGCAACCATACAAGTAGTCAGTGATATCTTTCTAAGTTTACATCTATCTTGTAGACATAACCAAAGCATCTAACAATGCAAATCACAGGAGAATCTATCCTCGACGTCATCACTATCCAGCGCAAGCCATCATGGCCAGCGCCCTGTGCTCTCCAACGCCATTCTGTATCCATCCAACGCCATGTGTATAACAAAAAGTTGGCTAGTTCTGTATCGCTCATAAGATTAAGGAAAAGGGGTATGATGAGTAAAAGTTTAGTAAAAGGTCGTGACTCGTTTCATCGATGTTGTCGCTTCTTGTATGTAAACCGGGGTATGTCCAAGGGAAAGATTGGAGTGTAGCTCAAGTGCGCTGGGACTGCGGTCATGAGCTTAGTTAGACATGGGTCTCGGCAGGCTTAGTTTCTTCAGGCTTAGGATGAGCGGAAGCTTCGGCCAGGTGTCGATCAATGGCGCCGAGCTGGCGCTGTTTTGCTTCTTGGTCGTTCTCCTTGACCCAAACCTTGTTGTCATGATCCCAACGGTGTCTGCAGGCTCTCAGTTAGCACATGCAAGGCTCATGCGATGCGGGAGGATAAGTGGAAATATGGGGATAACGTACCCTGCCCAACTCTCTGTGACCAGACTCTTGGTATCATACTCGTCGATAAGGATTTTGTTGAAGTTGAAAGGAATGCGAGCCTTGACACCTTCAAACTCGGTAATGCGCAGGGGCCATAGGTCCTGGCTCTTGTAACGGTGCTTGTTCTTGCAGCTCCAGACACCTGGACGATCGGCCTCGCGCTCACGCAAGCCAGTAATGTCAACGTACATGCCATTATCCATGTCAATCCAACGGCCGTCGATAATGTTTCTTCCATCGGAACGGTCAATCTCAACGTGGTGAGGGTTGATGTCGAGCAGATACTTTTTAGAGATCAATTGTCTTGTGGTAGGCTCAGTGTAATTCCAGCTATGCTCGGTGCGATTGAGGTTGTCGCCCACCCACTTCAGGGTGCTGTTTGAGACTTGGACGTCGAGATCGTAGTCCCAAGGCATGATTTGGCCGTTCCACCACCATCCAAGAAGGGTACCATGAGCAATCCATGTCTCAACTCCGAAGCTGTTCATAGTGAAGAGGTAGCTACGGATTAGATCGCGGAGAACGAAGCGATGTTGTTCGTAAGAGACCTTTTCCTGAAAGAATCGAGCATCGTAGTGGCCTAGTTCAATGTTGCGACCGGCTTCGGTGAAGTATTTGGGCGTCTTTTCCTTCTTTTCTTCGCGCTTGGAAAGCAAGGGAATGTCTTGAGATTTAGAGGGGACGGCGAGAGCGGTGGCTGATATGGAAAAGGAGGCGAGACTCCAAAGGAGCAGTGATTTTAGTGAGCGCATGGCTGGTGTTGCGCGTCTGAGTGGAAGAGAGAGATCTTGAGGTGGGTAGAACTAAAGGCGATGCGATAAGATGCGATTAAGGAATAAAGATGATTGGCGGATGAGATGGTCGCAAGGTTGAATTCGAGAGGAAGAAACAAGAGGAACAACAATGCTTTATGAGGTCAGGGATAGGAAGAAAAGGGATTATAATAGAAGGGGTTTAGAATAAGAAAAGTATAGAAGAGAAAAGACGTGAATTAAATGAATGACGAAAGGCATCCAAGACAGAAACAACAGGGTCCGGAAGGTGGGAGGT
>JAJJWM010000716.1:0-14457 GCA_021655865.1 Fusarium guadeloupense
AGCTGCTTGAGCATGTGGTTGCAATTCAGACAGAGATATGGGCAGAGGACGATTATAGATGGCAGCTATCACAACACTTGCTGCAGCACTGCTATGAAAGGTTAGAGGGAGTCAGCTCAACAGTAGAATCTGAGGCATCGGACCTTGATGAGGAAATGTAATCAGCCTTACAGGGCGTTAGGGGTCTTTCTATGCGATGCTGTACTACAGCATCAAGGAAGGTCGAAATCGCAACAATACATTATCCACTCAGAGCCAAATGCAGCAGATTTTAGCCTCAGGTGATGTGGGACCAAAGTACTGTGGGCTGCCCTATTATAGGATGGTCATAAGGATACACCAAGTACAGTATGTCGAGTGCTTACTATGTACACCCCGTAAGCATGGTCCGTGCGCTAGAAACTGAAGAGAGTGTGCAGATGGACAACCGATTTCGATCATTACTGTAGGACTTCACTGTGTGCTTCAAATGTTGTGGGTCTAGGTCCGCACTCCACCCCAATGAGGCATTCCGGGATGAAAGTAGCACTGATGGGTTTGTGCTTATATATCGGTTCGACGATAGGGCTGTTAGTTAGGACGCCTACATGAGAAACGATATTTAGTTGAAGGCAAGATGTCAGTTAAGTATTCTTAAGCTTCTAGAAGTATGCTAAGCTATCATGTTTCCAAAGATTAAATATAGAAGAAAACAGCTTGACTCACGACGGGGTTTTAGTATCTGCATCTCATAAAGAATTATTCTGTGATAGTACTCAAAGAGCAAGGTAAAACCTAATCACCAATAGACAAGCTGTAGACTTAATGGTCAGTTGTCGATTAGACCTGTGGCTCTGAGTATCGCCCTTGATCGGAAATGATGAGTTTTTCTTGCTGTTGCGTCTTGTCCGAGCTGGACTAAATGCAACAATGCTTAGAGCGAGAGTATGCCGTACAGATGGACTTGACTTCATCAAATTTCTTACGTTTCTTGATATGGTGCTGGTGATACAATATCTATGGAGATCTGGTGTTGGAAGTTCTATTGAACATGACGATTGATTTGCATGCATATGGCCAACAAATAAGAGACATGACTAAGGTATGCTCGGAAATTCGGACGATCGCCACATTCTTACATCCTGATATATGTAGGGCTGAAGGTCGCAAGCCACAATCTTACTTGCACGCAACATAGCTATGCTTAATCGATGTCGAATCAGCGATCGCCGTCTTATCTAAATGCTTATCAGAACGACACATTAGGGCTTATTAAAGCACAGCCTCTACTTTACAACAGGTTGACTAACACTAATCGTCCCACTTCTCCAATCAATCATCTATACATTTAGATACTCATCACATGGCAACTGAAAGGAAAATCTGAATGAGTATACAAGTTCTAAACATATCTCTCTATGTTCTTGAACACTAGACATCTATATATCATGATAGTGCCTCACTGACTAGTCCGGCACCTACATAGTATACGAGGAGGCTTGCATAAAGTGGCTGGCTGACTTCGTGGCTTTGCGCCTTTTTGTCTTGTATTGGATAGATGCATAGGAGTTGTGCTTTTAAGTAGACGCCGTATGACCCAAGTTCATGTCGTCTTAATCTCTAGCTATACAGACGAAATCAAACAACTATGCAAGCTATGCCTCACAAATGCGAGCATTGTCAGCGCATTATTCTCGATCAGCCTATTGAGGATGAGAACTACCGCCAGTATGAGGTGACACTCCCCCACTTTCGAGGCGATGTGTTTCGCGCCTGCGAGGCGAATTGCCCGTTTTTTCAATTGTTCCCAAAGCTGCCCTTTCACCACCTCTCTGTCATTGAGTCACTTAATCTAGCTGCATGGCAGCCGTATTTTGAGACACCGCAGTGGCTAAAATTCCCTGGTTGGCAATGGAGAAAGGGAACAGTGCTTGCTAAGAGCATGCTTAACCCATACGATCGCCCGTTTCATGTTCTATACAATACTGAAGGGGACTTTGACCTCAACTGCCTTGGATGGTCAAGTAAGCCCGAGACCATGAGAGTTGTAGCCTCATCTGGTACATATTTTATTGCATGGTCCAAGCCGGAGTTGCTAATCTTGTTGTAGATGATCCAGCGGCCGAAGACACTCTATTCAGACCAATCAACAAACAGACTAATTGTGATCAAGTTTTTCAATTTCTTGAGAATCAAATTCGAGAATGCTACGATGAACATTGCAGCCAGGGGACATGTCATTATCCCAAAACCTCCTTCACGCCTAGACGCCTCATCCGCATTACATCGACCAACGGCTCTATCAATCTTAGTCTATATGAGCCAGCGCCAAACGAGCATCTTCAATGGTGCGTACTCAGTTACTGCTGGGGAGGGCAGAACCAGAGCGTCCAGACAACAATAGCAACGCTAGATGAAAGACTACAGGGAATTGACTTCACTTCGCTACCCGCCACACTTCGCGATGCCATCACTACTGCAGCACGTCTACGACTCCAGTATATATGGATCGACAGCCTCTGTATTATCCAGGATCACGAAAAGGAGCGGACAGAAGACATTGCACAGATGGATCGCATTTACAGCCAGGCCTATATCACGATATCGGCCTCGAGCGCCTCTACTGTCACCGAAGGATTTCTTGGCACGCGTCAAATTCAACAAACCCTGGTGCCAATATCGCTACGATATATAACCCGATCTGGGGTTGAAGGCAATCTCATTGTCTGTGCAGAGCCTACGCCTCTTGACATCTCCGACCCTATCAATTCTCGAGCTTGGACATTCCAAGAACGTGTCTTGTCGCCAAGACTTGTTGATTTTTCTACTACCCAGGTTCGCTGGAGATGCCACTCCGTCGAGAGATGCGAGTCCGGATGTCCACCTAAGTCCGTCTGGAAGAACTTTTTCGAGACCAGTTTCATAGTGGGAAGCAGCAGTCAAGCTCAGCTTGAGGCGGGACAAGATGAACGAAACTGGAACAGCCTTGTCCAAGCCTACTCCGACCGAAACCTGACATATAGTGCCGATAAACTAATAGCATTCTCAGCTATTCCAAAGACCTTAGGCCGACCAGGTCAATACCTGGCAGGCTTGTGGGAGATTGATCTGCCCTGCAATCTACTTTGGAAGGTCACTCACATTTGGACCCCCTCGACCGGAACAACGGACAAACGAAGATCACGACCACAAGGCTATCGAGCTCCTTCTTGGTCATGGGCATCTGTGGACGGAGAAGCGAGCTGTGATAACAGTACAATGGAATCATGGGTTGCGACGCCTGCATGCCAAGTGATTGAGCACTTTGTGGAACTTGCTGATGAGAACGCCCCTTTCGGCGCCGTTCTGTCTGGATATCTCATCGTGAGAGGTTATATCCGACAGGCAATCTTTTTCCAAACCACCGGGGAACTATTCTTCCATGAGGCGGGAACAGTCGACGGAGATAAGGAGCGCGTCAAGTCTGACTACAATGGATTCGCAGACTGCACGCCAGAGAAGGATGCAACCATGAACAATAAGCAAGAAACTCCTGTCAAAGTCGTCTGTGTGCATGTGCGGAACCACAGGGGGCGTGGAGAAGGCCTGATCCTGGTCGAAGATGGAGGAAAAGATGTATTCCGGCGGATCGGACACTTCTACTGGAGCGAGTACGATGATGATGGGCAGTTCAATGGGGGTAGTTTTCGGTATGCCACCGAAGCCGTGCTCAAAATCATATAATTTCATGCAGAAATGATTCCACGGGGGCGAGTTTATCCATCCGAATGCTACCTGCTGTGATGTAACAGTAGATACGTGTATTGCAATGCACGAATCAGAAGCACGGTACTTTTGCTGAACTAGGGTCATACACCTGTCCCTCAACGTCGAAAGCTTCTACCAGCTCCCAAATGGCATAGGACATCTGAAAGTGAGACATTTGGTTAAAGTCTCTTTGCCATTCGTAGGGTTGATTGGTGTTTGAAGGTGATATGGCAGATTGCAGGAAGAAAGTGACGCATGACAAGCCGGCAAACACGGCTTGAACGGCTGCGGGGAAGATTGGGGGGTTTGGGGGAATTAACATTGGCTCATGCATTCTAGACAAAAATAGAGTCATTTGATTGGTGACCCCGCGTTGGTTCTCAGAAAGGCAATTCTGGGGTAATTCTCTTGGCCAACTGGGGTAACGATCTGTCCGATATCGACAGGGGATAATTGAACTTTACCTGCGGGCACCAACCACAGTTATTCCACCAATACGATCAGCCCATCATCCCAGCTCAAAGAAAAGGTTTCAAGATGTATAAGAAGATGTGTGAATTTATAGTGCCGTCGTGAAAAGAGTTTTTACCAGTACAGTCTCATTTGTCCTGCATCATGAAGTTCATCTCAGTCGCCGCTCTCTGTGCTCTGTTGTCTTCGGCAGCAGGAAGTCCATCACATCACTTGCCGAAGCGGCCTCACATTGAAGCTGCGCCATACGGCACCGGGAAATCCTTTCCGCCCTCGCCCCCACGATCTCGAAAGGAGTATTGTTTCGTCAAGCCTGGCAAAGGGAAGGACAATGACGATGCTCCTCGCATCCTGAAGGCGTTCAAAAAGTGTAACAAAGGAGGAACAATCGTACTTGACAAGACGTACAACATTGCATCACCATTGGATCTCACGTGGCTTGCTCATGTGGATATTATCATTACGGGAGAACTCAATTTCAAGTCTGATCCGTACTATTGGGCTGACAACAGCTTCAAGTATGGTTTTCAGAATATGTCCTCTTTCTGGAAGGTTGGAGGCAAGGACATTCACATATATGGTGATTTGAAGAATCAGCATTCTGTTCTCAATGGTAATGGTCAAGCGTACTGGGAAGAGATGGCGGTGAACAAAACAGTAAGCATCGACTGGCCAAGGCAGTGCGACATACAAAGCTGATCAAGACGTCTTATAGTTGCTGCGACCAATCTTGTTGACGATTGAGGGGGCGCGTGGTCTCACGATGTCAAATCTGCGGATGCGAAACTCGCCCAATGTGAGTTTGAAATTGTCTTGTTTGATCTGAAACTTATATGTCTCAGTGGTTCAATATCATTGCCAACAGTACCGACGTACTAATCAGCGACCTCGACATCCAAGCCAAGAGTCTCAATGGAGTGAAGATTGCAAACTCCGATGGCTGGGATACCTACCGCTCTGACAGAGTGGTTATTCAAAACTCTGTTATTGACAACACTGATGGTAATCACTTTCGTAACCCTAATGCAAATGTCGACTGACAAATCCAGATTGTGTATCTTTCAAACCGAACAGCACAAACGTTGTTGTCCAGAACCTGGTCTGCAATGGATCTCATGGTATCAGCGTCGGTTCCCTCGGCCAGTACAAGGGCGAAACAGATATTGTGGAGAACCTTTACATCTACAACATATCCATGTCTAACGCCAGCGACGGTGCTCGTATCAAAGTCTGGCCTGGTGTCGAGACTCAGTTCCAGACTTTACTCAATGGAGGAGGCGGACTGGGCCGTGTGAGGAATGTCACTTATGACCGCTTCTACCACGAGAACAACGATAATGCAATCACGATCACTCAATGCTATGGACAAAAGAACCAGACACTTTGCAACGAATTTCCGGTATGATGCGTGTCGTCGCTTGATGTAACAGACCGCTAACAATGAGTGTAAGGCAAACTTGACGATAGAGGATATCACGATGAAGAATTTCTGGGGCACTGTTTCCAAGAAGTTCGATCCCAGAGCGGGATCTCTTGTCTGTAGTGCACCTGATGTAAGTCACATTATCTTCAATTAAAATCTGAAGCCAGCTAACCCTTCATGAGCGCTGCGATAATATTGTGGCTGAGAATATCACGGTGAATGTGCCAAGCAACAAGCCACCCGTTTATGACTGCCAAAATATCGATGAGGACAAGCTAGACATTACCTGTCGAAACCCAAACAACGACAGGGATACTACTAACGGCTAGGATCTCTTGGCATTGGTATGTGCTAGGTGTGGGGAGGATACAATGCTTATTCGAATATGTGATAGTAAGATACAGAGGAAATGGCGGGCGCATAAATATACTTTGGCGGGTCTTGAGCAGTTAATTCTCAACCATTGGTTATATAATACGAGATTCACTGCATGATCCTTCAGATATAAAGATGACCCCAGATCTATGTTCAATGATATGTTCTCGTCTAAAATTGTGATTGGTTCTGATGACAGTCTAACTTACTTGGGGGCCATGCAATTTCGCTCAGCCCCTCCCAGGGACCAGGGGTCAAATCTCACAAAATGCGTGGCGCAGCCGGGGGCTAAAATTGAACGGGCTGTATCCTTGTTCACCCAAAATCCTTCGCTGCTATGTATAGACTTCAAGTGAGATCCCTTGAATTCTACAGGACAATGAACGAGCTTGAGTCCCAGGAGTGATATCTACGAAGTAAGTGATTTAATGAAATTAAGTTTGAATCTCCACGAGAACCTGGAAAACCCCCGTATGCTTACATGTAAGCTTATTCTAAACGTTGAAGGATTTGGAAGGATCCATATCTTGAACAGTTCGTGATCAAGACTGCTAAGCCTCCATAAATGTATCAGACTTCACTTAACTTCAAAGTATAAAACCCTTTCAACAGCACCCAAGAGTTCATACCAATCCAATCACGCTTCTTCATCCTTTAACAACAACCTCAATCTCCTCTACAGTAGCACCCCCTTATCTTTACCTATACCCCATCACTTTGTTTCACTTAAGAATCAAACATGCTCGCCCTCATCAGTCTCACTATTGCTCTGGCTAGTGTTGCCAACGCCTTGCCACAGCCGCAGGCTATGTGTTATCCTGGCTGCCCTAATGCGGTTTACACTGAGGACGCAAACCCCGATCCTCATCAAGTTTACCATTTCCAGCAGATGACCGTGAGTCCAACTTCGTCCTTTACTCATCGTGCACTAAGCCAACTCCTTAGGACAACCATCACTGTGGCCCGAATGGTGGATGTGAGATCTCCAAGTCGGACGTCGAGGGACAGACTGTTAGCCTTTCTGCCAGTGTTAGTGCCGACGGCTGGATCTCGGCTGGCTTCGAGGTTTCACAGTATACCGAGTCTGGTCAGGTCCAGACCTGCTATGGAGAACCTGGAGAAACTATCTGCGTCTTCTGGCGAACAGCCAATACGATGTATGGGGTTCAGAAACAGGATGTTGAGTGCTGCCACAAGATGGGACAAACATACCGCGACGTCATCACCTCGCCCAACAGCAACAATCGTGGCTCCAGTGCTATTTGTGGCCGTAACGAGCAGTGCAAACACAAAGGCTTGAGCTACTGGAACAACAGTATGTATTCATTCTGCAGTCCTCTGCTGACGAGTCGTTTAACTTTTTACTGACTGTACTACTTACAGTGGAGCGCCACAACGGTGGAAGTACTTGGGCGAGCGGACCTGTAGAGTGGCCCTTTAAGGGGGGTGTTACTGGTCTGGTTCCAGACACTGATGAGATCTGAAAGGATTCTTATCTACCTTGAGCTGTACATATCACAATAACTGGTTTGGGTCTAGAGAACGATGAGACCTGGTAACATTCATTTCCATCTTAAGTTGTACATATCACCATCTAGCTCATATAAATTGACATTGTCCTTGCATTTCCTGTGGCATCGATTTAGAACCAGGCATCTCTTATGGTGAATGCCAGGTTGGGTTAGCTTCCCTTGTTTTCTTTCAATTGCATTTCATCCGGAAGTTTTTCTTTCCCCGAGCTGGCATTTCTTCTTCGCCGCATAAGGAGGAATATGGCTAGGCAAATCCCGCCCAGTTCGACCACGGCGCCGACCACGGCTCCACCGATGACCGCACCAGAGGGAGAGGATGCTGCTTCCAGCTCGTCTGTCGCTTCTGTCTCACCGTCCTTAGCTGGCGTTGCACTACCAGTTAGTTAGACTATCCCGCTGGCGTCTTCACCACACTTATCGGCAGTGTTCTCATCAAAAACTCGCACCAGCTTGCTCTTTCTTGATGGGTTGCCTTGCCAAAGCGTAAATGTCCCAGCATTATGATTTACCATGAGGTATGCCGCGGTGAGAAAGTAGCGGTCCAGTGTCGCAGGCTAGCCCCCAGCACCATTTATCAATAGCTCTTTGACCTCTGGCTTGATAACGCGAGCTCCACTGCAATCAATGTCGACAAAAGGAACGATATACTGGTCGTTTCGTACCCTAAATTACAAGCCCGAATCGAGATGGAACGTGATATCGCCGTCGAATCTGTTCAGAATTACAGGTTGACTGGTACATGATAGCTAATGTCATGGGATTAACTTACGCTTTGTCAGCATCGAAGAGTTAAGCTGACCAGTGAAGGCCGTATGAGACGTCCGTGTGGTTGAAACTAGTCGCCTGCTCAATTCTGGAAGCATACGCCCCTAGCGTCTCGAGAAGTAGTTGTCTCTGGGGGACAATACAGTATGGCAACGCAATATGAGAAGGGAAGATACTTCTGTCAGAGCCATCGCGGAAAATTAACCCAGATATCTGAGATCGTGACTTTCATCCCGGTTCAACAGCCCGGAGTGCCTGTATAATGGTCATAAACAAGCGGCGCGGTATAGTTCCTCCCAATAACCGTTTCCTCATCATATCCACCAAGTACATGGGAACCACTGATAGATGTTTTCACCCACATTCTCCCCCAAAAGATCGACCAGACTCGCGAACTGATCCTACCTGTAGCCCGGAGAGCGTTGAGGTAGGTTAAGTTTGAGCCCAGACCGAGGGGGTGGAGCATGGTATAACCTGCATCCCATTTGAGGCGCGGTATGCCAATCGGAAAGTCTTCCGCGGCCAGTGCTCCCTCCAGGGTAATGTTATCGGTACCAGCAAGGCTTGTTGACACGAGCATCTTGATTCCTGCCTCTGAACCTTGGTAGCTCAGCTCATCTGTGGCGCCGCCTGCGCCCTGATGCCACTGGCTTTGATGAAAGGTTCAAAATCTTCCTCGCTGAATAGCCCGCCTCTTCGGATCTGGCAGATTCGATCGTTCCAGATAACCGTCTTGTCGCAATATGGCTAGCCATCGTATATCCATGGGTTGTTCAACTCCCTACGCAGATTGGTAAGTCAACAGCATAAAGATTTTATGTACAGTAAAGATCGAAATCGGTTGTCCCTTTTTGACAGTCTTTGATTTATACTGCACGGACGTTTTTGACAGGGGGCCAGTCCAGCTGTTCAACCATACAAAAACAATACTAAAATAGCTTGAGCATGACTCTGTTTGTGTTGTTTTCTTTTTGCAATATAAGATGAAAAAGCTATTCTTCATTTTTTTGTAAGATGAGCGGCGGCCGAAAATCTCCGGAATTATAGGTCCAGAAATCTATGTGACGCGGCCTCTTCTGCCTGCATCACAAAGGACCACACCATGCCTCTCCCCCATGTCCCACCTCTCACCAGCTGGTCAGCGCAACCAGAAACCGACTCCTTCCAACACTATCGGCAATATCAGCATGGCCCCAAATCTGGCCGCTTGTCAGCATGATAGTAGTCGCGAAGATCGGCGTTGTGTCCCTTTGCGACACGTTGTGCCGTCTTTCTCGTCTATCTATACAAGCTATCGTTCTATTGGTCATATCAACCCATATACATTGACGAGTCTAGGTGCAATAGACGCATAGGAAGAAGATGATTTAGGTGGGCTTTAAAGGGCATCACGCCAATTTAGATCGACCGTTTCATCGTGACTAAAGGTACCAGATCCTACCAGCTTATACGCAAGAGGGAGTTCTATACTATAATATCTTCCCTGGAAGCATAGATAGTATAAAGTTCAAAGAGTTTATTGAGCAGCTTTTACATCACTGCGGTAAGTAGCCTGACCTAAACTCGATCCTTGTGATGGATAATGCATCCTTCTATTGATTACCTGTGATTGAGCAGATGTATGAAGACGCTGTCTCTTCTTCGTCAATATCTACCGCCCTCTTGGCAAGCTAGGAAGCAGTGGCACTCCTGCTACCCCTACTACATGCGATAACACTACTTGGCTGGCTGATATTGACATAGTTAAAGGAAAGGCTGATCTTTAGTCTTTTACCGTCGAGTAGCAAGTAAGACCAGGCTTGCAGCTTGCTCTCTATTATCTTCCAGTTGATGTTAATGTCGTCAGATCTCATACTCAGATCTGCTTTACCTCTATAGTTAACATAAACAGTAACACTTATATTATTGACATAAAAGGATCAATTTAAGGGCAACTTCCTTTTTGTGAGGCGAGTTTGTCTAGCTTGGACCATAGAAACTTAGTCTAGTATTAGCCAGGAGTCAGGATAACGTCAGGCTCAGTGTCTTTACTAATGTACCTATTGCTTAGCTTCACCTTCCATTCGATCAAGTAGTGTATACAAGTCGGAGGCTGTTTATCGTAGGCAAGCATCTCATCCCATTCGCCGAGTTGTGACAAGTGTAAGCAGGAGCAACCGTTCCGGATCTGGCCAAGCGGGGTTACATCACGGATCGCTGCTGATTGTGACGTCAGATCGAGATTGGCACATTCATCATTCGTCGCCTAGCTGATAAGATCGCTATCATCATCTTTCATCGTGCCGTACTGCCCAACACTAACAGCCTACTAACCGCAAAAAAGGAAGAGGAAGGAGAATAGGAAAGGAAAATCCCTCCACAAAGGTGCAAAAGAGTGATCTTTTCTTTTATGGAGGGGCAGTCAAACAGCTGTCAAAGAGAACCGCACTTGCTGGATGACCCCACAAAAAGCCCTTTGTGACGCGGAAGTGCTCCACTGTTTACAGTCTAGTAGCTTGATCTGTAGGCCCTTTGATGAATTGTAACGTCTATCTCCACCTAGATCAGATTGCATCACATCAATCTCAGCAAGACCTGGGGAATGTAGCTTCATCGCCTTCACGTGCTACGTTTTAGTTGTAGCCCCCTATCCCTGGGCTATGATGATAGTATATGCTACTTGTGATCTATGATCATCGTCAAATCACGCTAGGAGCGGGCCGTGCACTAGTTTGACTATTTGTTTGATGAGAACCTAAAATGGCTCCTAATCTTGCAATTAGATTTCCTGTCTAATATGGTTTGGCGCGTTTTTCATATGCTTGATAGCGAGAGGATGAGCATAAAATGCTGTAAATTGCTTTCTTACTACGAAACATATCCCTGCGAAAAGACTCGGCACGAACACGGGCGATGCTGTGTCCTAACCCTAGGACCGCCTGCATTATTTTTAGATGTTCTGGTGAATCAGCCTTTGCAGGGGTCTCAAGCGGTATGATTGGTAGCGGACCCGCCCTGGACAACGATAAGCCATAGCCACGAACAAAGGAATTGTGCCTTGCGGGGCTGGGGTTTGACCTTTTCCCCGCTCATTGTTGGGTGCCTGGGATTTCTTTTCCTTTCCTAATCAATCCACCATAGCCAAATCTCCTACCAGCGAGGGACGTCGCAGAGGTTCATCCAATTCTCGGTTTTCAATTTCTCATCGTTGTGTTTCACTCCCTCGGTTATACAATTCTATTCTGGATCACAGATCTCCCCGCCTTTTTCGTGCTTGTTCCGACATACGTTCTCTTAGAGTGCTTCGTTGAAGCCGGTCGCTCTCTTGACGAAGGTCTTGTGGTTTGTCCGATTTCATCGGTTAATTGAGCGACACTCTTGTGATGTCAACCCAATCGCCCCGACCATCCCGCCCGAAGGACCGTTATGGCTTTGAGATAGCTATCATCTGCGCTCTGCCTCTCGAGGCTGATGCTATCGAGGCCTTGTTCGATCATCACTGGGACGATGAGGACCCGCCTTTCGACAAAGGGCCAGGCGACCCTAATGCCTACTCTACGGGCGTGATCGGCCGCCATAACGTTGTCCTCTCATACATGCCAGGGACGGGTATGGCCAATGCGGCTGCCGTAGCCTCCAACTGCGGCAAGACTTTTCCAGGCATCAAACTTGCCCTTGTGGTTGGCGTTTGTGGTGTTGTTCCTTTCAAACTCAACAAAGATGAAATCATGCTTGGAGATGTCATCATCAGTGACGGTATTGTTCAGTATGATTTTGGATGGCAACTGCCTGACCGTTTTGTCCGTAAGGACACGCTATTAGACTCATTAGGCAGACCGAATCAGGAGATACGAGGAGTTCTGGCAAAACTTAAATCGCTTCGGCATCGCCGACAGTTGAGCGCCAAGATAGCAGAATACCTTGAAGTTCTGCGTCAAGAACCAGAGCTTCATGCTGAGTATCCTGGTGTTACGGAAGACAAACTGTTCGACGCATCCTACCTTCATACAGAAGACCAGAAGTCGTGCGAGCAGCTCGGATGCAACGGAGGGCTTGTGTTGCGAAGCCGCCTAGAGTCTGCTGGGGTCCGTCCTATGCCTGCTGTCCACTTCGGTTTCATAGCCTCCGGAAGTTCAGTTATGAAGTCTGGTAAAGACCGTGACCGAATCGCTATGCAGGAAGGTGTCATTGCGTTCGAGATGGAGGGTGCTGGGGTCTGGGATAGTTTTCCATGCATCGTGATCAAGGGCGCTTGCGACTATGCTGACAGCCACAAAAACAAGGATTGGCAGCGATATGCTGCGGCTACGGCGGCGGCCTGTATGAAGGCTTTTCTTGGCTTCTGGGTTTCTTCACTTGACCAAGGTATGCCAAACCATGCTTCTAGCAACGACCACTGCTTACAGTAGAAGATAACCCATACCTAGCCCCAAACTCCCAGAACAGCCTCTCTTTACAGAGTCGCGATTATTCCGACCAGAACCACTCTACACGCGCTGTTGATGAGCGTCAGATACAACCTGCTTTTTTCGTTCCCTTTCTGGAAAATGACCTCTTCGTGGGCCGAGATGATGTCCTTGCGAGGCTGCAAGGCCTACTGTTCGACGAAAGCCGCCGGAAGGTCGCCTTATTTGGCCTTGGAGGTATTGGCAAAACGCAGATTGCTCTGCAGTTAGCCTATTGGATCAAGGAGAAGAAGCAGGACTACTCGGTGTTCTGGGTGCCAGCGCTGAGCCATGCTAGCTTCGAACAGGCATGCATACAGATCATAAATTTCTGTGGCGTCCCGACCAGCGACAGCGATAATGCGATTGAATCAGTTCGGCGACATTTGGGCTCAAAACGTGCGGGCAAATGGCTTCTTGTGGTTGACAATGCTGATGACGCACAAACCGTCATGGGTTCAGTGGGCGCAGAGAGTGGCATATATCGATCGCTTCCCCAGAGCGACGAAGGACGAATCCTGTTTACGACGCGATACCGAAAACTGGCAGTATCGGTTGCCGGGCGAAACATTCTCGAAGTACCCGCAATGGACCAAGATGAGGCAAGAAGCTACTTCAAGGAGGCATTGATCCAGGATATGTCTTCAAGTGACGACCAAGCCATGAACCATCTCCTGACGCTACTGACACACCTTCCACTAGCCATTACGCAAGCAGCGGCATACTTGAACGAAAACCCAATATCACTTACGGAGTATCTAAAACTCTTTGAGAATACATATCATGACAGGATAGAACTGTTATACGCTAAGTTCCAAGACGACACGAGATATGAGCAGTCCCAAGATCCAGTGGCCACTACCTGGTTCATCTCGTTTAACCAAATCCGCAAGGCTGACGAACTTGCCTCGCGTATTTTGATGTTTCTGGCTTACGTTGAACCAAAGGCGGTGCCTCAGTCGATGCTGCCAGAGGGTAAATCACAACAACAATTGACTAGAGCGATCGGCACGTTATGCGGCTATAGATTTCTGGACAGACGAGAATCCAGTGAGGTATTCGACATGCATAGTTTAGTGCACCTAGCAACAAGGTCTTGGATTGCGGAGAAAGATGAAGAGAAAGAGCAAAGCCAGGCAGCCATAGCACGTCTGAGCGAGGTATTCCCGACGGATAGGTGGGAAAACCGAGACCTTTGGCGGCAATATCTACCTCATGCGATCAAAGTCCTTAGATGTGTCGAGGGAGACTGGAGCGAAGAGTTGTGTGAGTTAGGTTATTGGGCTGGCCGATGCTTGCTTGTAGACGGACGAGTGACAGAGGCAGTAAAACTGCTAAAGCATATGGTTACAATCGAGAAGACAATATTGGCAGAGAATCACCCATCTCGACTGGCATCACAGTATGCGCTCGCAATAGCATATCAACAGAACGGACAGATCAAAGAGGCAGTAGAACTACTAAAGCATGTGGTTACAATCAAGGAGACAACATTGGCAGAGAATCACCCAGATCGACTGGCATCACAGCACGCACTCGCACAAGCATATCAACAGAACGGACAGATCAAAGAGGCAGTAGAACTACTAAAGCATGTGGTTACAATCGAGGAGACAACATTGGCAGAGAATCACCCAGATCGACTGGCATCACAGCACGCACTCGCACAAGCATATCAACAGAACGGACAGATCAAAGAGGCAGTAGAACTACTAAAGCATGTGGTTACAATCGAGGAGAC
>JAJJWM010000719.1:0-15350 GCA_021655865.1 Fusarium guadeloupense
GGCTGAGCTGGCGCGCCAGCTCGAGGAGCAACAGAAGGAACAGGAGCCTCAGAAGGAGGCTATCAAGGACACAGATTCTTCCGTGTGCAACCGAACCGAGCGGGCGTCATCATCGGAACTCGATCACTCCGATATTGAGTACGATTATCGAAAAGCGGCTTTTGGTAGCACAAACGCCATGACCCTCTCGCCTCAGAGCTTCACAGGTAGCGCCGACTTCGACTTTGCCCCCCCACCGCCCGAGATTGATGCTTCGACCCTGTTTCCCTCGCAGTCCCCCCCGATGACCAACTTCCCTGCCTGGCCCATGGCCAAGCCCCAGCCTAGCGACCTTACCATGCAATTCCTACAACACCACCAACAACAGCAGCAAAATGGCATGATGACAAGTATCGATTTGTTGAATCATGGTCTCGTGGAATCAGAGTTCGGAACAATCAAGCCTGATATCCTCTCATGTAACACCCCGGACGCCATGTTAGGCATGGGTGACCCCATGATATACTCTGGCTACGACGGCGAACCGATGCGACTATGATGTTTGACCACGCTTGACTGTACAATATTATAGATTCTTTTACGGCCATTCTCATGTCAAAATATGTTGCGCGGCAAGGTGTTTACTGGGTTTAATTTTTGGAGCTTTTCTGTTTTCAACTTGGGTTTATACCCTAGGCGTTTTGGAGTTGAGAGGCATGAACGAGTTCGCAGATGAGACACTGTGCGACGTATGTTTCCCAAAGGCAGATGGGTTGGGGCTAGTGTAAAGCTCCTTCTGCTCGACGCCATACCAGGGCAGGGCAATGGGAGCTGGCGTGGAGTACGAAGATGAAGCTGGGCATGATACAAAAGGCTTGGTATCATGGACTCTGGAGGAGAAGCTCCGACAAAACTACCCCAGACAAGAAAAGATCTGGGGTAAAGAAGCATGTTCACAATAGACGCGCGCATATTACACGTATCTAATTCAACTCCCTGAATGCGAATGCCCATGCTCAACTCTACCAAAACCAAAACTCTATTGCATCGAGTGTCGTGTCTACCCTGTCTCACTAACAAACCCAACCGAGTCTATCCAATAGACGCTGTACAGGAAGATCAACTCCCTGCACCGTCAGTAGGTTGTTACGGTCACATTCAACAGCCGTTAGCTCGTTGAGCCGCCCGCAGAAAGGACAACGTTTGATAAGCCCCAGGCACACACACCGTCCCCCTCCAACAGATCATGAATATCAGTTACTACACGTCATTGAAGTGGTCTCGAAGCCTCCATGGTTGACTCTGGCATCCCTGGTCCCTTTTTCATTTCTTCACCGATCCATAGCGCAAATTGCCGAGCTGTCAAATTCCCCCTCCCCCCTCCAAATGCCGTGCGCGCACGCACGCACGCGCACACACACACACATATATCAAAGACCCTCCAAGAGCTTAGTAGGTGCCGATTCGCAAACCGTGATGATGCGAAATTAGTTGGGACTGTTCCAGTATCGTGGTCGAGCTAAGTGAACAAATTTTGCTCGGATGGGTCCCCTTGGTTGATTGCAAATCAAGTCCGTCCAACCTTGAGCAGAATAAAAAGGCCGAATTGATGATAAAGAAGAGCTTGTCACAGTCCTCAAAGAGTAAAGAACTAAGGTAAAGGTTATCAGCCCATGCTTCAGAGCTTAGAGCCACACCCTCCTTGTCTCAATTGGCTCTAGTTCCAAGGCCCGGAGCTAAGCTACAGACAGTGGGTTGAGACGCTGCACGTTGAGCCGTAAATCCGGGACATGTGCCGATGACTAATGAGCCAAACTCCGTTTCCCCTTTTGTGTAACGTTAGTCCGTATTGAGAAGTGGCATAAGTAAGAGTCATTATTTATCATCAGCAGTCCAAGTCCAGCCTGGACAAAGGTGCCGAGTAAGATCTAACTAGGAGCGTGCGCCCTTTGAACTGAATTTTCCTTGTTAATTGGATGGTCTGTCAAGATTGAGGAGGTCTCAATGGCCATGACAATGGCTTCTTGCTGAGGCCCATCTGTTGTCTAGACTCGCTGGGTACAGTATGCGAGGGAGAGATGTGATTGGAAATCTGGCAGCGTTGCTTACAATAGCATCGATCCTCGAGGTATCTATCCACCCCTTGGCATAACGCGAGCCATAACGGGGATGAGAAAAGGGAGCTCCCCGGCGTCTAGTTTCTAGGTCAAGTATTACCAACAAAATACCATTGACTGCTAGCTGTGTGTAAGTGTCAGCCCTAAGATGGGCGGCCAATGTCGGCGACGGACGAAGCTATACGGACGAAACTGGCGCTGACGCTGACGCTTACCGATGGTAGTATATTGATTACTTTTGCGATTGTGTGCGTGTGGTTGATGTTGACGTGAGGCGAGAGATGAGCCTCTTTGTCGATATTGACGGCATCATCATGATTCCAAGTATCAGAATGTTTACTTGGCATAATTTGCATAAAACAAAACAAAATATATAATCGAAAAAATCCTTTGGCATAAGGTGTCCGCGGAGCCTCCAGAATGCCCCGCACCCGCGCCCGCGGACTGCGGAGTTAGAGAATTCAGCATGAGGACCCTTACCGGGCTGCAAAGAATGGAAACGAAAAAAAAAAGGGATAGTATAGAGACCGGCTTTCGGACTCTTTCTACCCTCCGGCTCATGCAGTGGGGTCAACGGGCACGGTCACGGTCGCGGCCTCGGCTGGTGGGCCAGGGGTTTTTAAGTGATGAATGGCTCCTTATATCAGATCAGAGCAAGGGTTGGTGAAGCTCAGTTGGGGAAATCTTTTCGAGATGTGCGTGGTTTCTTCAAGGATTTTGTCTGCCTCGGCGATGACTATTTGGAGGATAGCAGCAGTGCCAGCAATATTTTGAACCCGGCAATGTGGGTTAATGGGCGATCACTTTGGTATGATGACCTTGCTGGGCACAACACGAAGCCGCGTATATACTAATAAGCGTATCACGTTGGACACTTCTCGCCTTGGGCGATCAATCAGACCACCTTCTAAAGTGCATACAATAGCCTCAACATTAGTGAATTGCAATTATATTCTTAGCTACTACCTGCCCGCCTAAGTATTAAAGTGGTAGCTATCCATGGATATCGCATTCTTCTCGTGCGCAAGTTGGGTGTTAAGTGGGTCAATTTTTGGCTGTCACGGCCACGCGGTGTAGAAGTGGGGCCGAGCTACGGGAGCGGGCGAGCACATGTCCCGCGCCAACAGAAGGGAGTTATCAGGATGACAATCCCCATATCAAGTGCATATCTATTCAAAGGGAGATGCAAATGCAAAATAAAAACCTGACGAGAAATAGCCAAGCTATATATCAGAAAAAGCAACCAATCAGAAACCCAATCAACCGAGAACTCAACGTTGTGGACAAGAAGCCCTCATCTTGATGATTTTCAACCAGGTTTCACATGGATCGGAAACTCGACAGACATTTTCGTATAACCACACACAAAATTACAATAACCTGCGGATTACATAACCTCGATTACAGCCCTGTTACACCTGTGCATGGAGCTCTCGTCAGGGTAGGTATTGCGTTCCAGAATCTAATGCGTCATCTCTCATTTCTTTCATTGAGGCTTAGACCTCTCGTCCACGTAACGACAACCAGCCTCTGTCACGAAGTATGCTTAACTTTCCCTGTACAGCTGCCAAGGAGAATTTATGCACGTGGGTTGCAGAAAACGAGATACGAAATCCCCTACGTCTCAAACTTTATTGCATTGCCTCTGCGTATTGCGTGTTGGAGTCTTGTTTTGACGAGCCAAGAGGGAAAAAGGCTTGTCTTCCCCTCATTTTTGCATGTCTATGATCAAGCTTCACCCTTGGCCGACATAATAATCCAAGCGGATTTTAGACTGACGCCCCCTTTGATTCACGGGACCCGATGTAACCTATTTGTCCGCATGCAGGCCGGGGTTTCATATTCCCCGTGTAAAACTGTCTCGGGTTTCTACGAATAAATTATCGAGTACGCGTATTGTGTTGAGACCGATCGGACTGGACAGAGGCCCGAATCTTGACAGCTTTTCATTGATTTAGCGGTCTAATGTCATGGTCGTATTCGTCTTGCTCATAGACTGCAGCAGCAATTCAATTATGAGCATCAGAATATAGCGTATCAACACCAGGAATCTTACCATAACGGTCTATACACACTGTCATCTCTTACCACCATATTCTCCAACTTAAATCTCTCTGTCGGCCGATTCAACCCAAGCCCTGAATTGCTGTTCCCCATCTAGCGCTGACATGATCTGTTTGTGCAATAGAGAAGCCAATTAGATCTCCAGATCTACAAGCCATCTGATTATCAGTGCATTATCTTTTCATGTCAGCAAACTCAAAGTCTTTCTCTCCTCGGGAATTGGATCCGTCTCTTGCTTTAAATCCATAAAAGGGAACATTAGGAGAGGGTCAGTATACATGACGATCTAGTTGAATGGAAACCTCGAAGCACTACACCATAAACCAGGTGTTGAATTCTGTTCACTCTTGGAAATCATCAGTCAGAATTCTTGTCACTCTCCTAAACAGTGCTCTTCCCTTACACGATACAATATCCGCCGGAATGATCATGAACTTTAATACTTTGAGAAACAAAACTCGTACGCCGAAGCATTGGTCAAGTAGCTTATACTCAGCACTAGATCCCTAACGACTCTCGAAGCGCATTCATACTGTCTATACAGTATACTTTCTCAAATAAGAGAGCTAAAGTAAAGCAACAGCACGATATTTATGATATATGCTCACCGTGAGCACTGATACTATGCCACAACGAGGGCAGGTACCCCCCATACGTCCGTATAAATGATCTTGAAGGTTTAAAGACAAGTCATGTTGTTCAGCCGAGGTTAGCTAATTCATGGGACCTTTGTTCCTCATGACCGTCCGTCGGTGAGGATGGACAAGATACAAAGGACTACTAGATACGTGATACAGTAAACAAACAGTGGAGGTGTCTGACCCTCACCAAGTATGCCATTGATGCCTGGTGACAGTCGGAATTATATAATAGCCCTTTACAAAAAGTGCCACTGATTCACGGGTCTGTATAACCGACGCCGGGTTCCAATAATGATAGAATATGGAAGAAGTGGTCTTGAATACGATATTGTCATATCTGTCACACCAGAATATCCCGTGTTATCACCTCGTTAAATAGTAAGCAATTGACATGAGGACGTGACTTCATGTTTCTCGACGCAGTCATCAACAGAGCACAACATCTTGGCTAAAAAGTGGCTTTTTGAATCGAACTCTTATTGAACTTGTTTCTATGAAGTCGCCAGTCAATTTACTTTACCCTATTCCCTGGTTTTCTTGAGCTGCAATCGTTGTCAAGTTCGACTTGTTAACGTCAAATAGCGTCTCAACTGGGCCATTGATAACAATTGGATTGACAATCTCCAGTATCTTTGCAGCCCATTACCAGCGGATATTATGTTAATTAATGGTGGCTAATCAGCCGGTTAAGCCTCCTTCAGCTATATACTTGTGTCTGGTGAACACCAGCCCTTTTCCTCATTTTTTGGGATGCCAGCTTGCTTGTACGTCGGACTATGATTCCATAAATGCAATCAACTGATACTGTAAGTCACTTAAGTATTTAGAAGTATTGGAGTAGGTCTTGGGACTGATTAATGTAAGTATTTATGGAAGGTCAGCTATGACAGTCGTAAATATTGACAAGGCATGTAGGTAGTTGGGAGAGAACCTCGCAAAACAAGGATAAAGACTTCTTTGCGCCATTATACCAATCTATATTCCTATTTGTATGATATTATGTGCTTGGCTCTACCTGGATGAGTAGCTCCAGTAGTGATATAAAAAGGAGTAAGTATGTGGCATTTGCTCTCTTGGAAACCGACTTATGAATCCATAACTGGCTGTACTAGGCGATAGTGATACTGTTAGATCATGGCACAAGTTTGCCTTTTGTTATGAAATTCAACAAGAAACATGCTCCCATAATTTGTCAAAAGACATTATAAGCCCGGAGCTGGCATTCTTGATCTAGGTCTTCTCTCTGCCAGGAGGAGTCAATAACGTCGTTCTTCCGCATTACGCAAGCCAATTACTGATACCATTGAACTTTCGGATTCGAAGGTATGATTGTAGAGTACCTCTCAAATACGACCATTGGAGTTTCCTTTAGGCCTCGAGACGACACGGCGCTGGTGTTCATTCCTTCAGTGATTCTCGCGCTATTCGGTCCCCTGCCACAGCGTTGAGGAGGCATTGGACGCTCACTGGAGTTCCAGTCGCTGTTCGATAGATGCTTTAGGCCGAGGGATTCAGACTGCGAGTTGGAAAGGAGGAATTGGGGCAGAGATATTGCTTAAATGTATTCATTTGATACGTGCTATTTGCACGGCGGTAGTATTACATAGCCTCCAACTCCTTTGTCCACGCCGTTCAAGCCCCTGAAACGCCAACCATGACCTAGTAACCTGATATCTTCACTTCATGATTCAAATATCCTTAGTTCTTGATACCCAATACTTGTGTCAATACACCCTCACTGGCCCTACACCATCGCGCTCTCTCCTCCAAATCGTCTGCCGCACCACCCAGAGCCGCCTCCTTTCTCCTCCTTGCCTCGCGCGCTGCAGCTGCGCTGTTTTGGCGTTTATTCTCAAGAGGCTGTAATTCAATGCGAAGACGCTCAGCTTCTTTTCTCTTCCGGGGAACCTTGGCTTGTAGGGACTCCAGCTCTCTTGCCAGTTCCTGCTGTTCGAGCTTCCGTTGATTGACAAGATCCTGCGTTTTGGCCAAAGGTAGATTCATGTTGGGATTGGATCCTTCGGATATCTCTTGGTTAGCACGCAGCTGTTCGATACGCTTCTCCAACTCCTCGATCTTGGAGGGTATTTCCTGCAGCTTTGTTGTCTCAAGCTGTACGCTCTCGTACTTGTTGCTCAGCTCGATACCCTTTCGTTCAAGATCCGTCACCATGTCCGCCACTTCTGTCTTGAGCTCTTTGAGCTGTTTCTTGGTGACTGCGTTCTCCTTTTCAAGTTCTACGTTCTCCTCCATAGTGACAATCATGGGCGGATCACCGACAATGGCCCTGATAAACTTTTCCTTTGTGACTTGTTGCACATACGAGAAGCGTAGTTTTGCAAAGAGTTCTTTGTAATGAGCAAGATCTGCTGTTAAACTTGCAGGTGTAGGCGCGTCAAAGGCAGAGTTGGAAGCATCTGATGTTCGTTGTCGGGCATCCTGGGGCGTTGAGCTTGAGATGGGCTCACTGAGTTTGATGATTGAGATTTCTTGTGTTGATTGGAGTTTGGATAGGGTCTCCAGAACTTTTTGTGCATTGGGTCGCTCCATTTTGAGGACTTCTCGTTGTAACAGCGCTGATGTGACTCGTATTTGATCAAAAGCTCTTGAGCGTTGATCTTTCTGAGAAGTCGATCGTGTCGTTGCGCGGGATGAGGTTGTTTACTTGAGACCTAATTGGTCTTAGTGCCGGTCATTCTGCCGGTCCAAGGCGGTGAGATACGGCACATGCCTGCTGACATCAATGGATAGAACTCCGATGCAAATCAAAGGCAACGGCGAGGTTGAACTTAAACTCGAAACCTCTTTTTTGGGCGCATTCTCAATTTGGTATAAATACTCGACATTGGCGCATTGCTTAGACTCTTCAAGGCAAGCAGTCATGTCAAACAACAACGACGTTTTAACCGACGACTACGTCGCCAACCTCCTAGCACAGGAGGCAAGCGATTGCTCTATCAAATATTCAGCCATGGGCATGGAGGCGTATCGCTCAGATAAAAAGTAATGAAATCCCGAACGAGTTTTGGCGAGTCTGTTGCTGACAGGGCTTCAGACCGGCAAATATGATGAAACCGAATACCCGATTTTTACGACATATTATCAAGGATACCGATAACCACAACAAGGCGCTTCTAGCCAAGGAAGCCGCCGAGTCGAAAGCGCGATTAAAAGATTTGGAACGAGCAGAGGAAGTTAAGCGGCGCAAAACGAATCCAAGCATCCATGATATACGACGAAGGCAGATGGGCGATATTCATGCCATATTGGGCGGCAAGAGACGACAAAAGACCGAAGACGATGCAGGACCTTCGTCAAGAAGGGACTCAAAACGCCCTGAGAAGGAGCGAAAATCAGAGCGCGAACGAGAGTCAAAGGAGCATGACCTTTTTACAGACCGACGCCACGATCGCAGGCAGCATGGTCGACTGTCTCGGGAAGATCGTCACAGTAAAACTGATGACGATTCACGCCGGTCAGACAGATCACGGAAAGAGCATAGACGGCGCGAAAGATCACAAAGCGGAGATAGAGACTTTGATGAAGAAGGTCGTCGTCGTCGCAGTCACAGACGAAGGGACAGGTCTAGATCGCCTGCACGCCGACGTCGGTCTCGATCGCCTGGAGAATTTAAGAGTAGGCATCGACATCGATCACCTCTGGGTAAAAAGCAAGACCGCAAACGGAAGGACGAAGAGGAGGAGGATTCAGATAATTCGGAGGATCTCGTTGGGCCCGCACCACCTCCGAAATATCGAGGCCGAGGAACAGTAGGAGGGTCTTCGGGCATTGATCGACGATTCTCGGAATCTTACGATCCCAAGACTGATGTGCAAATGGATGAAGACGAAGATGGTGATACTTGGGATGATGCGGTGGAGGCGTTTAGAGACCGCCAAAAGCTGCGGCAGAACCAAGAGCAGCGTATGAGAGCAGCCGGGTTCGCGGATGAGCAGATACAGCGGGCCAACGGTACAGATGAAAAGGCAGCAGGGAGCGTACAATGGTCCAAGGCTGGAGAGAAGAGGGAGTGGGATGTCGGCAAGATAGTCGGGGCCGATGGAGTGCTACAATCGGATGATTAGTAGCACATGGGCACAACCGACGGATTGGATCAAGGTTACGGCGATGACGATTTAGCATCTAATGATTGGATGAAGCGTATTCAGAACGGGACTATCACTGCGTTTTGTCTTAGATCTTTTCTTGTGTAATATATTTTGGCGCGTTGAATGGAAAGACGGTTGAACAGGGATCTAGATTTTGAATACACATTGACGTATATTAATGAAGAGGCCGAACCCGATTCCGGCACTTGGCTAAGGTAAAAAGGGAGACACACGGATATAAACATATACTAATTTGAGTACAAAAGTAAGCTCGGTGCCTGAATCCGGGCAACCTGACGGTGAGCATGGATCACGACGCCATGTTTGACCACCAAGCGTCGTGGTGCCACAATACACAGCATAGGCAACTTTATACTTGGCGGTAATGGCGACCAAGCGATACCCAAGCCGGAGACTGAGAGGCACTAAAGGCTTGCTGCGTAGATCTGAATAAGTTTAAAAGCACTTTATCTCGAATTGAATTTAAGGGCTGCCAAAGTGATCATGGTAGCCGAGGCTTCGGATTTGGTATAGGATCAAGGATCAAAGCTTTGGTCCCCAAGGGACTGCACCTATTTTAGGAGCCAGACCTGCAGGTGCGTTGCCGAGGCAGGGATAGATTAGTCCGTAGATCTGGCACGAGATACGAACGAGATGCAGGTTCCCTTTTTTTCTTGATACGGGCGATTGGTGTCTGTTGCGTCTTGGACAAGCGCCCAGTGTTGTACAACTCCGCCGTTGAAAAGTTAGATGTTGAGTTTTTGGCGCTGAACCAGTCAAGCCAGTCTTGGCTTGTAGAACATGTGCTTGTTGCTCTCACGTGTCAAGAGCTGTTGTAAGAGTGAGCTCGCTCTGAGAAACAATCCACAATCCAGATTATGGAGAGCCGGCCGTTTCACCAACCGCAAAACAAAAACACGCGGTTGTGTTAATACGGGTGTTGCAACGTTCCACTTGTACAAAGAGCATGTTTTCTTTGTTCCTAGCATCTAAAAACCATTGGCCGTAAGAAGCAAATGTTATTCTCGTTACATGATAGCTCTTCTTCTCAAGTCCTAGCTCTAGAGCCGCTTGCGGTGGACTTTTAGATTCCAGGAACGACTTTGCGGAGTTAAATTTACCCCGATTATTTAGCTTACCTAGCTCAGAAGGGCTTCAGGTTTTCGTGACGTGATGTGACCGCCAGACGAACAGCGAGACCCTGGCCCATGTGGGCGGGCGCCTGATCATGACAGGCCCCACGAGAGCTGTCCAGCTGAGACGAGGAGAGAAGAGTCATGATGAGGAAAGTGTCTGAGTTGGTCTCGGATGGCTTGGGCTATTGTCGAGGTCTCGGCCTGGATAGCGAAGTCTCGGATGGAGAGACATCATATTCATATCATATGAGCCTCGTAGTTAAGGTAAACATTTAACCGCCAAGCCAAGTCTTTTACTTGATCAACTGATTCTGAGACGTCCACGCCCACATCCATAGGTTATTAGCTGGCACCTCCTCCTCATCCTCCCCCGCTTCTCAAAGAGTCTAGAAGTCAAAGAGTTGGGTTCCAGGGGGGGGTTGAGGTGCCGCTTACAGGGGCTCCGTTTCTGGGCTACTGTGGGCCCCGCCCTGCACTTACAGGGAGCGCCATGCCGCGTGCGGCATCGTCATACCTTTGTTGGTGTTTGTCTTCCCCTCTCATCAGCCATTCGCTTTGTCGTAGACTATTAACATCCATGGGTAGCAAGGTCCAAGGTAGATAGTAAACTCTTTCTGCTCTCACGGTGTTCGTTTACTCTATCATCTACTAACTCTATTGTTCTTTTCCTTTGTATTTTCCTCTCCCTGACTGGCTGAGCTCTGTAAGTCAGCCACACTGACATCAACTCACCTTTCCATTTTTTAAACTCTCGTCGTCCAAGTTTCATTTTACCTTTACATACGCATATAGGCAAGGAAGTGGAGGTATACGGAACGTCTTTCGTTGTCATTGTCGTTGTTATCGCAACTGGGAGGGTTTTCTTAAAACCCTGGCTCAGGGCCTTTCTTCTTCTCCTCACGTCCCGAGTATTTCCTTCCGGAGCATTCTATCTCTTCAAAGACCAAGGGACCTGGCGAGTGATCGGTCTAGGCCCGAGGTGACGTCTTTGGTATATCCCCGAATGACACTGACCCCAAGGTCACCTCACTCACACCTCAGCTCACCAAGCGACCAATCGACCAATCGACCAACCTCTCTTTTAACCTCCTTCTTCTTTCCTCCTCTTTCTGTTCCTCTCTTTATCCTTTCATACTCTGGCGAGTCGTTGTTTCTGTATTGTCGTTCAAAATGCGTCCCCCGCGCGTTTTTGTTCTCATACTGTTCATCGCCGTTTCTCTATTGCTCTTCTGTCGCGCCATTTCATCCTCGCTCCGCTCCGCCTACGCCGATTACCCCGCCGGTAACTTCAAGTCAAGGCCCAAAACAGACAACCAGTCTTCGCGCTCCAGCTCCAGCTCCAAAGATGATGATTCACAAAAGTCGACAAAGTCCTTTTGGGGCTCCATGTACTACAATACACCATTTTCACTGTTTCCGCCCAATGCTGCCATCAGCTTGACCGACGACAACAGCACTTCTTTTGCCGCTCGTCCAGCCGCTTTTGGCCCCAAACTTGCTACCCGTGGTCTAAGTGGTCAGCTATGGGTTGGCAGTGGTTTCGCAGAGGACGCTCTTATACATGGCACTGGGGAGCTGGGTTGTAGTGACACACCAGGATGGAGTGAGAGAGCTGAGGCTATTGCTCTGCACAAGGCTTTGAGGGCTGCTGTTCCCTCTGTTGCAGCTTCTAGGGCGGCGTCTTCTGCACGTGTCAAACGAGGCGGCAGGGTTATCATCCCCAACGCCGGCAATGGTCACACCACCTCCAGCCATGTTTCACCGACACACGATCACTCCGAAATACAGGGTAAGGTTGCACTCTTAATGCGCGGTGGCTGCGGTTTTCTCGACAAGGTTATGTGGGCTCAGCGAAGAGGCGCTCTTGCGGTCATTGTTGGTGACAACCAAAAAGGTGGTCCTCTGATTCAGATGTTTGCCCATGGTCCTGAAGTCGATAACGTCACGATCCCTTCTGTCTTCACTGCACGAACCACTGCGCAGCTGCTGTCTGCGCTTACACAGCCTGGTAGCTTCATCGAAGACACGCTCGACAATCAAGGCAATCCTGTTCTTAGGGTTCAACGGGGCCCCAAGTCAAAGAAGCAAGGAAACAAGTCTAGCATGATGAGCTCGATCAAAGGTGAACCCCGAACGAGAAAACGTCTCGCCAAGCCTTCCGCCCAGAAACGGAAAGCGATCCCAAAATCATCCAGTAAATCAGTCACCAGAACGACCAAGGTCGCCAGAGACGTGCCCAAAAAGATCCGAAGCCCTCTTTTACCTGAAGACGACTTTGGTGACTGGGACCTTGAAGATGGCTCCGGAAAGCTCAAGCCAATTATCCCATTTCAAAAAACGTCGGTTGGCCATCATCGGACAAGTGCCGCTAATTCTGCCACCGATGAGGAGGAGATTATCGTGCAGTTCCTTTCCGAGGATGAAGAGAATACGCCTATCCTTTCCCCCGATCAGCCTGTCGAGAGACTCGAGGACCCCAATGAAGTCGACGATGACGCACATGATGGACTTTGGGTCACCATTACCCCTACGAGCAATGCTAGCCCCTTTTTCGATACGCTTCTTGTACTAGTCATTAGTCCGCTGGTTACTTTAAGTGTTGTGTACGCTCTTCTTATTTTACGCGCCAGGATTCGTCGAAGGCGTTGGAGAGCTCCTAAGTCGGTCGTTGAGCGCCTCCCTGTCCGCACCTATCATACTGTCGCCCCATCCCCGACTCTGACTCCACGAGCTTCCTCGCCAACCGAAGCAACACCAACCACTCCTCTACTGCAAGAGTCTCCTGCACAGCCACGTCCCCGTTCACGAACTACAACTGGTGTGCCTGAAGACGAGACGCGATTGGCACCAAGTGATGCTATTCCAACCCCGTCACCTACGACGAGAAATAATGGTCGATCAGAGCGAGAGAAGGGCTCAGGTGGTTTTTCTGCCGAATGGAAGAAGTATATGGGTCGCCAAGTCGAATGTGTCGTCTGTCTCGAGGAATATGTCGATGGTGTGAGCAAAGTGATGAGCCTCCCATGCGGCCATGAGTTTCATGTTGAGTGCATGTGAGTATTACATATGCCACCTTCCTGTGCGTAATCACTAACAATTTTCAGTACTCCTTGGCTGACTACTCGCCGACGAACCTGCCCCATTTGCAAAGGCGATGTTGTTCGATCTCTCGCTCACGGCTCGTCTTCTGAACCGCATTATGAGCCCTATCGTGATGACGCAAGTGACGACGAAGAGGACGACGAAGAGACCATCGCAGAAGGGTCTGGATCTCGCTCAGACGATCGAGAATCCGACCTTGAACAGGGTCTGTTATCGACCGAGCCGAGATCCTCACGATGGAGTCGACACGATGGTTGGCTTAGCCTTTTCTCCAGCGGCATTGGAAGAGCAAGATCGCCATCTCCAGAGGACCGCAGCCGATGATACTGCTACAGATACCCTACTTGTTTCATAAGGGTGGTGAGCCATACAATGTGGCGTTTTGTTTTTGTTTACGTTTGGAGTTTTTGGTATTTACTTGCTGGCGTATGGATAGCTGGCGCACTGGGATACAGAGCACAGCACGGCATACTGGGACTTAGAAGACCTCATGCTGGAATTTGGTTATAGTCAATGGGTCGCGCATTATTAGTGTAAAAGACACTTGCGCTGGGGCAGGAATAGATAAGGTATACCCTCATGGACGGCGATTTGCAGACAATCTTGAATAATCGAGCACGTTCAAAGCGTTTTTCAATCTTGCGGTCTCTTCTTTACAACTAAACCGACTTGTTTCTCAAGGGTTTGGGATAAAATATTAAACTCCAATCATATGCTTTTATCTATTTCATTTTTATTTACCCAAGATTTGCAGCTATTCCCAGTTTCATATGTATTACTTAGATGTAACCCTTGAGGATAGCAGCTTCGGCATTCAATATCGACGAACCAGCAGCACCAATGACGGCTACAACAGTTAGCACATGATAAATGTCAAACGAGAAAGAATAGAACTCACTGTTGTGGCTCAGGGCAGTAAACTTAATGTCGAAAATACCAGCCTCATCCTGGCGCACACGGCCAACGCTGACAGTGTAGCCACGGCCAAGGTCGCGGTCGAGACGGGGCTGAGGGCGGTCGGGCTCGTCGTCGTCAAAGACCTTGATGGCAGGCTCAGGCGCAGAAGGGCATCCGAGGGACTGAGCCTCGCACTTGTACTCTCGCAGGGCCTTGCGGACCTCCTCAGCTGAAGGAGCAGGCCTGCGCTCGAAGCTCAAGCTGACACAGGCAGTGTGGCCGTCCATGACGGGAACACGGTTGCAGGTGGCCGAGACACGGAGACCTTCCTGCTCGATAAAAGCGGTGCCAGAGTCGTCGATGCGACCGAGGATCTTGCGGGCCTCTGTCTCGAGCTTATCCTCCTCGCCCGAGATGAAGGGGACGATGTTGTCAATCATGTCCATGCTGGAAACACCAGGGTAGCCAGCGCCCGAGACGGCCTGGAGAGTGACAATAGAGACGTTTGTGATGGGGCCAAAGGCAGCCTGGAGGGCTGCGAAGGGACCGACAAGGCCGATGACGGCGCAGTTGGAGTTGCAGACGAGGAAGCCCTTGTTGAGGGAGCGGACGGAGCGCTGGTGGGGGATGAGGTCGAGATGGGGGAGGTTGACGGTGGGGACAACGAGAGGGACGAGGGGATCGCGGCGGTAGTTCTTTGCGTTTGAGAAGACGGGGATATCGGCCTTGATGAACTCGAGCTCTGAAGGGATTCACCGTCAGCGTCAGAGCGTAAATGATATGGGATAGAGGGACATACCGATATCGCCAGCGACATCAGAGTCAAGACCGCTAAAGACAACATCACAGTCCTTGAACTCCTCAGCCTTGCACTCCCTCACGACCATGTCTGCAATGTCGCCCATGGGGGCGGCCTGCTTCCACCGCACGGCATCCTTGTACTTCTTGCCGGCGGAGCGAGATGAGGCGCCGATGGCGTGGAGGGTGAGATGAGGGTGCTGAGCGAGGAGGAGAATGAATCGCTGACCGACAGAACCAGTGGCTCCGAGGACACCTGAAGACTGGTTAGTTTTGTGTATAGAGGGCGGGTGGGAGTGTATGGAGGGGTAAGGGGATTGTCATACCGCACTTCTTTGTAGGGAATTGAGAAGCCATGATGATTGTACAATGTCAGAATAAACAAAAGATGGGAGAGCTAACTCTTGTATAAATGAATCAGGAAATGTTGAAAGTTGAATTTTGGTGTTGAGGCGAACGAGAATGAGTCGACCTAATTAATCTTCTAACCTTGGTAGTCTGATAACC
>JAJJWM010000722.1:0-11016 GCA_021655865.1 Fusarium guadeloupense
CTTGTACCGCTCAAAGAGATAAGAACCGGGCCGGATGCATCTTTTCATCTTAGTTACCTTCCGGTCATCATATTCAACTTGACATGCAAGACGGCTTGGGAATAGAAACTGTTAAGCAGCATTCACCAAGCCGTCGGCCGCCAGCTGTACGATATTACTGCAACGCCTCGCTTGTATGTCAACCACTTCGAGGCAACTGCCGATCACAGCAATGATGTGGTCTTCGCTGCTTCCGGAAAGAACAAGGTCAGGTGTGATCACGTTGTCCTGAAATATATCACAAGGTCCACTCCAAATAAGATTCTCTACAGGTGGTAACGGGCGAACCATAGTTGATTTGTTCGAGCGCCTTGGCCATCCTACATCATATGCTCATGAACATGTTCACCTGATGATGTACACACTAGTGCCTTGTTTGGTGGCTCACTTGGGATGTAGCATCATGTGTTCTCTTTCTGGATGAACAGGCATAAAGACGCATCATGAATCCTTTGATAACCTGGAAGAAACTTCCTGACCTGTAAGAGGTCGCAGCTTGCAACAAACTCTCCTGATTATGCTACTCCTCACGAGCTCGAGCAGAGATAACTACTTCGAGAGTGCAGCAACCAAGCCAACTAGGAACAGTAATTCTCAAGAGCATAAACGCGCGCATAATCGAGATGCAACAGTCGGAGATATAAGATCCTCGACATGATGACAGTCAAATATCCACCCAGTCAACAATCCCCTGGCAGATACGAACAGGACCTAGAATGCTGACAACCCACGACGTTATTGAACACGAATCTCAGATGGCCTCCCGGAATCACGAGAATTTATCAAACCCTGAGAGTCAGTCGATAGAAATACTCGGAATAATGTTGCCGTCGCCTTTCAGTTCGCCTAGAAACAAGCTTAAGGACCCTCACACATCCAGAGAACACTTCATGCATGTAAAGCTGTCACAGGTGCGTTTTGATAGGTTAAAGTTCTGAAGAGAAGGAACTTTAAGCCAAGCTACCCAAAAAAGTTAAATTCATCCTTTTTCCAGCTACAGAACTATTTCGAAGAGACGCATGGCTTTGAGACCGTTGATAAGGCTCGGTCAAAACCACAACTTCAAGAACGTTCTTCACGTTGCCGGAAGAAGAAAAGATACGATACAACTCAATATCCAACTACGTTATATACAAGAGAGTGATGGTTATATTTTCTTCAGGGTTCTGAACCAGAATTAGTGGCTAATTTGAAAGTATACTTCAACATCGATGCGTGCACTTCGTATGCAGCGCACATAGACCTACATCCTGCTGCCATCCCTTTCTGCCATTTCCTAAACCACGATAAGATACTTTAAACCTCTTTAAAGTTTAAAGTCCTACAATCAAGCTTTTGAACACATTGGTTGCCTTGTGTATTCATTTAATACACGATGCAAGCCGTATGTCTCCTGTTGAAGTCCTATACCACGCGACTTTGGGCGACTGACGAGAAAACCCATCAAGCCCACCTCACGCATCAAAGCTTATTTCTAGTCACGAGTAGCAAGATTCTAAGGCAAGAACACTTTTATTGTAGACGAGTTCATGAGAGACCAAGTATGTGATGATATATTTGCTCAAACTTTGAGTTATCAAGCAATGAAGAGGAACAGTACCCAAATCAACATGTATCGATGTCTTTGTGTTGTAGTTATTCTCTTTGATCTTTGATGTTTTCGATGTTCGTGTTGATTGTCGATGTTTGTGTCGATGTATCTGTTGATGTTTACATCAATGCTCCATCGATGTTCGTACTTCGTCCGCGAATTAACATCCGTATGCGACCCAACTCCATGCCATGCCATGTGCCATAAAAAATCAACGTACGTTCGTCCATCTTTCCAAAATAAGCCTTACCAACACCTCAAAGTTCGTTACATGACCCTACGCTCCATACGCCATGCCAAAAGTCCGAAAAAACTCAAAGTCCAATCTTTGCAGAGGAGGTGCTTTTCTTAGTTTCAGCAACCTGCCTTGGAGACCATCCACCACAACTAATAAGGAACAGTCCAACCGTCCTGGAGCAGCGTGAGCATGCGGCACTTCTCAACCTTGCTCATGGCATCGTGCAGCTTGCCGATGTACGAGTCCTTGGCCATCCGCATGAGCTTGACTTTGACCTCGACCTTATACTTTTCGATGATGAGGGCGTGCTTGACGTGGAGGTCGCTCTTGGCGTTGCCCAGGGCAGCGTACTCCCGCTGACGCTTGACGCGGAGACCCTCCTCCTGTGTATCGTAGTAGCGCTTGACAGACAGGATCATGGAGTTTGTCAAGAGGCGTGCGGCGGCAACCATATCGGCCAGGAGATCAGCGGAGGCAAGACCCTTAGCTGCCATGGCGCTGATTTCGTTTCGGATGGTGACAAGGTCAAGCACAACGTTCTTGATGCCATTTTCGAGGTCGGCGCGGGCACGGGGATAGGAGGCTGAAGCGTCCAGGGGATTGGTGACGTTGAGGTTCGAAAAGCTCAAGAGGTTGTTGCCAGGAAGAGCCTGGTGCTCAGGAGCGAACTCGGCGGTAGAAGTCATTTTTAGAGACAGATGAGCTAATTATTGAGAATGAAAAGTAAATGAGAAGATTGAGCGTCGATTTTTGACGAGTAGAATGTGTTTTTGGTGAGAAAGCGAGTGGTTCGTAAGAGAACAGCGAGTGCTGGTATTGTTTTTGTCTGAGAAAAGTTGGAAAGGGGGATGAGTTGAGATGGCCTCTTCGGGGGAGAAAGGTGCTTTTTAAAGATTTTATCAGTAAACTTTTCTATCTCCGATGAGAAAGTTTCGAGACAAAGAGAAGAAGATCGAGCTAACGAGAACACTCGAAGTTGTAGGTGCGTACAAACTCAGTTGAAGCTTTTCGTTGGTGGTGCTGCAAGGAGTCTCGAGATGGGTTTCTAAAAGTAGGCCGCAAACTCCCTCTCGTTTCCGCGTCACCTTGCTGCCGACCTGCAGGTTCGATCAATTTGATAGCCCTAGCCATTGCGTGGTTTGGGCGGCCGGTGCTGCAGTGCTTTGGTCGAGAAGCCGAAAACGCGAGAGGTGCCCACGCCCAAGATGATACTTGTGCATATATATAACAAATACTGGAATAGTAATATTCCTACTTCGAGCAAACTAAAACGCAAAAGATCACTGAAGAGTATTTAAAAAATGTAGACCAATATCATATCGAGTTCAACCGCGAGGCTTCTCGCATTTATACCCCAGAATTCATCACATCAACCCCACGATCTGCAAAATCCTTGAGCCCGCTTGTGGCGTTACAATTCTTCCAGGAAAGTATTCCAGATTAAAATAACATGATCGAGTCCGAAGAGTGACTGGAAACGTGGGGAGCTGAACGGTATGTTTCTGATATATCAGGTGATGCTGCTCTTGGCAAGATCTATATTCAACGCCGCCCCAATCCACGGTCCTCTTGTGGCCCTTGTGCGGATCAAGGCATCCTAAAATCTCTGTAGAATGCATGAATCATTATGATGATAGCTTATGATAACTTATGATCTTAGGATGAAAATTTTGTAAATCCTTAGGACTTAGGGCTGCTTAGTGGCATGAGGATCTGGCCTTGATGCCGCTTGGAGGGGCCGATGAATTCGATGATGCCGGGCAACGCCAACAGGGCAGTGCCTGGAGCAACGAAAGCTCGCTTGAGCGTTGAAGGGAATTTTACTCGAGTGCGGAGTGCAACATAGGTTGAACGAAAAAAAAGGTAGGTAGATCACAACGATCCCTATCGTCCACATACCTCGAGTATAAATACCCTCGATTTCGGGCTTCAATTTCCCTTTTTCCCTCGTTATCCTCCTCTTCAGCTTTCTCTACTTCTCACCCGTCGTCTTTTTCTGCCTCCTGCCCCTCCTTTTCCTCCTCCCCTTCTTCCACTTTCTCTTCTTCAAGATAATCATCAATAACGGAAGGGCAGTGAATCACTGGCCTCCCCGTACCTCGAGTATAAATTCAGCAATTCCATCCCTTCTTCTTCCTTCATCATCTTCATCCGCAACCATCACTCTTCAAACCCTTCCATATGGGCCAAACCCCAAGCCATTTCACCACATCCCTTGCTTCACCTCTAACTGCAATCACCTTGAACTATACCTCAACTCAAACCGACCCAACACTGACCATGTCTCCCGAAGCAGACATGACCAACAACGCGGCGGACAAAGACACTCTTCCTGCTGCTGATCCTCCCGTCCAGGCCCCGGCGAAAAAGCCGGGGCTGAGGAAGAAGATCGACAAAAACGACCACAAAGCCATCGCGGCGATCCAAGAGCGAGCAATCTGCTGTATTGTCCCCGGCACAAAGAAGCGGCCCGATCTCTATCAACGTGTTGTCGACCTGATCAAAAACACAAATTTTCGCGGATACTGGAGCGAAACAACTTACTACAAGGATTTTTGGAAATGGTGTGAGATCTCTCATGATGACGCCCGGCCCAAACTAGAGCTCATTTTAGCTTGGTTGGCGGTTCATGACTCCTTTGATCATGTTCATCCCAAGAGCAACGTCGAGTTCCTTAGGCGTGGTCTCAGGAGATGGGCAGAAGAGCAAGTGCAGGAACAACACCCTTCCTCGCACGCGAACAAGCGGGCACCGCCAGAGGTACCCGAGGAAGCTCCCAAGATCAAATTGGAAGAGGGGGTTGGTGCCGAGGGCCCTGCGAGTGCGCTTTTGTTGCAGGGCAAAGTTGAAAATCAGCATGGAGGTATCCTCCCGTCAATCGAATTCGACTCTGATGACCCTCGTCCCACCGAAGCACACCTCGAACTGCGTCGTGAGCTCGTTTCATCCGCGACTTCTGATGTTTTGAAGCGCCAAGGGCACAACCACCCAGATGAACATACGCACAAGCGAGTCAAAGTCGCTATGGACCATGCGGAACTTGCAGAGCTTTTCGCCAAGATCAGCAGATTGGAGGAGCTGATGCGACAGAAACCTCCTACCTGCCATTCGGGCACGCAGACTGATAGCGACATGTTCATGGCGTGGATTATCAACCAGGCTTCTCGAACCACTGCCGAACCAATATTGCAAGAAATGGAAACCCTGAAGCAGCAGATCGGTACACAAGCCCAGGGCATCGAAGGCATGAATCAACAAATTGAGGAGCACACTCGTACTCTCACAACGCATGCACAGAAACTCGATGCGTTGCCTGGAATCATCCGAGAGACCGTTCATCAGGCGGTTCAGCAAGCAGGGGCAACCGTGTTGCGGCATGGAGACAACATGCACCGACAGCAGGCTCAAGCCCAGCCTCACGCCCTGCTCGTCCCTCGCTAGCCGACGCCTGCGTACTATTACGATGCTAGTGATGATGTTGACCTACCCCAGCTTCGGAGGTTCCAGCATTGGCACAGTCATTGAGTTCCTGTAGCTGTTTTGAAGAGACCGACAGATGGGACGCACTGGGACTGAAGAGGTTCATTGGGGCCGGAGAACGGGATGGATATTGGCTTTGGAGTTGAGGGATTCAAGTTTTGCTGGGGCAGGTTAAAATTGGCGTTGGGTATCCAAGGAAAGGACAGGGAAGACACGAAAAATTGCATGGACTGGCGTTTATTGAACCGCTACGAAAAAGGTTCTTTAGCGAGAATTTGCTTTAATTTTGCTTTATATTTGTCTTAAATTTGAAAACAATTGCTTGTGTCTGGCTTCCATTATGATAACATTTGTGATAGTTGTAGCATCTAATCAAAGACTCGGACAATATGGTTTTTGGAAGTTAAAGATGGAATCAGCCATTGGCATCTTTGCTAGCCTCCACGTGTAAGTTGCGCCTCAAACGCACCAACAAGAAAAGGCATGTGAATTACCGACAACAGCATCGACAGAAAAAATGCCTCTTAGCCGCTCCAGTTTCAGCCGACGCCCTCGGCCCTAAAGTCCGTCTGAGAAGAGGTTGTCACCCCTTTTGTAAATACTCAACGATGACAGGCGAGAGATACCGAATATCAAAAGTGTTTACCCCATACTGTTTCATAATAGCCTTAACTAGATCCCCGGTGGCGGCACGCGGGGTCTGGACCCTAGAGACAAGAGCAAAAAACGCTCGGCACCCGATTCGTCGCTCGCTTACACTCCTTGAAATTACCGACAGGAATGCGTCATCCCGTCGCCGCTAACACAGCCTTTGCAACTTTGTAAGTCGAGGCGAGAAAGAAACGAGACAACAAATCTAGGACTCCTTACTTTTTGAGGCATCAGAGGGGGCGAGGAAATCTGAGGGGGCTGACTTTGTTCGAAAAGCACAGACTGTATAGATCGGCAGCGGCCGGCATTCGACATGACACGGATGGCTTTGAGTTTTTACCCCGCAAATGGGGAGGCGGACCCTCTAGAAATATTCATGCCTTTTTCACTTTTGCACTCTGGCGATCTTGTCAGAGCGGGCTGTCGGGCTGTCGGGCTGTAGAGACTGACGACGATGAGGCGCAGTTCAGAGTTTCATTCACAGTCTATGATCCTCCCATTGTGGTCAGTCTCGGATGCGATGGTATTTCTTCCGCGTGGGTCGATTTATGCGCATGAGATGGGGATGCTGCAGCTGAAAATGACAAGAGACGCAGATATTGGGGGGTTGTCGCTAGCCTCGTCTGAGGGTGATGGACGGGGGCATCGAGTGGACGGAATGGCTAAATGCTTTTTTTCTCTTCTCATCTCTAGCGTCCATCTGAACGTGGATGGGAATCGCTGGTATGGATCGTCCTTTTCCTCTCGAATTCTCATCTACTTTGTTCGTCACCGTATGTCGTTGTACTTTTCTCTCTTCTCTCGTCAATCTCGCTCGACAAAGGGAAAGAAAGGCTAACTACTTGACACACACACACGCCGTCATTATGCAATGACGTATCAATAGTACATTAGCTTGTTACGCCAGGGTCTTGTGTTAAATTAGTCTGAGCCGCAGCCTAGACTAAAGGTCCCGCAGCAAGACGGGACGAGAAAAGGCAGAGTGGGAAAGAAATTCGCATCTCAAAGCGCTAAGTCTGTCAAATCTGACATTGCGGTAGCCATCGAAGTGATGCAAGCCACAAAAAAAAAAGGACCAAAAGTCGAGATACAAATATCGTACTGTAAAAAATTGGTGTCCAACTTTGACAGCTCCAGCCAGTAGAAATACACGGCCGAGATCAACTCACACCCACTCGTACGGTAAGGTTCTCCCCCTCGTCACCCAAACTGGGCGTTTAATGTAACCAAGCCAAGGAAACCTTGAATTCCCAAGGGTGGGAAAGGTTGCGTTAGCGTCGACGGCGTGTAAGTCAAGTCAACCACCAGCAGCAGCAACAACTGCCCACTTGTAGCCTGAGACTCGGGGATAATAATCGAGGCTGTGGAATCCACCTCCGACCTCCGTCCAGCAACTTCCGAGAGGGGCGCGGATTTGTTCGCCTTCCTTTACAACTATTTAGTTCTATTCCTCCCTCCTTCATATTTCCGCTTTTTCTTTTCTTTCTCTTATCATACATACAACCTACTTAATTATTTATACTTGTTCACACACCTAAACTTACGCCTCTATTCTACCAAAACACCAAACACCACCATCATCAACATGCCCGCCTACGAGTACTGCTGCCAGTGTGGAGGCATGATTGTCATCAGCACCACCTGCACCGCTTGCGGCCACAAGCAGTGCAACAACTGCCCTCTATGCTAAACGCTCGATTGAGGCTTCTCGACTACTGTCTCTTCTGTCCATCATCTAGCACGCTATGGAATGCTACAACACCACCCGATGAGACTCTTGATGCGAGACACAATCACTCAACGACTTTGATGAACGATGGAGTTTTCACTTCACTTGGGACAATCTTCTCTTCCATGTCTTGAACTTTCATCTCGGCCTTCACCTTTGCCTTTCTTCACTTCGGCTTGATACCCTGCAACTTTTGGAGTCGGCGTTCCAGCTCAACCCTCAACAACTGGTTCTTCTCAAGTCATCACTATAACCACATTTTTCAACGCGCAGCCTGTTTCTCATATCTTCATGTTCCACCAGACTCAACACGCAGCGAGGTGCATCAAAGTGTGAATTGCTTGCGAGGCGCCAAGGGAAAGGAAAATGACGTCGGGGCTTCTTTATGACAATGGCGTTTCTTAGTTTCCTATCACAATCTGCTGCTTTTACGTTCTAACCTGTCTTTGGGGGTTTAAGGGAGAATGGGATTCTCGGATTTTTTACTGTATAATTATCGATACCCGCGGGCTTTTTGGCGCCTATGAATCAGAGACAAGAAACCAATACCAAAACTTTTCAACGTTCAACGATCCACCCTTCGGCCTCTCTTTGCCCCGTGCATGTTACCTCTCTTGGAGGGTGACATAGGAAATGGCTGCTTTCCTCTGTATCAAAGACCAGCCCGTTTCTTATGCCACCTTGGGGCCTCTTCTACGATTTTGCTCATATCTCTGAGTCAATCGTGAGTTTAGAGACGCTCCAATCACAAAGATACATTTCCAATTCCCGTCTCTATTTGCCACTCCAAACACTCTTGGACCCTTGTTTCGCAAAAAATAACCCCAATTCCTTAGCCATCTTCCGGCCTTTCCCGATCTACAGCCTCAACTCCATTACATAACTCAACAACCACAAGCTCACTCTCCTCGTCGGTCCTTTTCTCCTTCTAGTAGATGCAGAGGCCACACAATGGCACCGCCATTACTTTCTTGTTTTTCCCTTGCTACGTAGATTAAAGTAAACATGACTCGACAAGCTGTCTACTCTAGTGCGCGTCGCCTCGGCCTCACCAACCCCGCCGCTGCCACGCAACCAATTCTTGCACCGCCGCCATCTATCTGAGACAAAGCTGAGATGAAAGACAGTCGTACGTGAGTAGATCGTACAGACAGAGGGAGTGGATAGAGGTGTTACTCTCGTGACCCAACATGATTCATGCGAGTTCGTGGCTTGAGATAAGTTCCAACCTCAACAAAGCAGCCAGGACTACAGGACATAGCTGTGTTAGATAATGGCACGTTTATCACTATCTCACATCTTCTGCTATCCCAGCGTCTTCTTAATCAAGTCTCCAGTACCAGTACTTGTGGCAAATATCAAAACATATGCATTCATTCGAAACGCCAAACTTCTTCGTGGGTTGATATCGTGTAAATTGACGTGGTCTCTCCACCGCGCCTTTTGGCCGTCTGCTTCCGAATCCTATACGTGCAAACCAAACACCTTCCCTGCCCCGTTTAATGCATGCGTGCTTGTTCCTTTCCATTCTGCTTCCAGGCATGCTGTTCCCTTCCATGTCCTGCCTCGACGCCACCATGCGAATCAAAGACCTGCTCGATCCATTCGGCCGGTCGAGGTTGTTTGCGCCTGATAGTAGATTTCCGCCCCCCATAAACCGAATTGCATTATCCTCCAAAGAAAAAGTACAAGTGATGACAAAACCTTTACCCCAGAAATCAACATAGTGGTCAGGGCTCCATTGCCCATTGGCCTTGCATGTTGGTCGAGGGCGCCGGGATTAGATGAAAGAAAAATAAGAAAAGGGCCGTGAGGTATCTTCGTCGTGAGTCTCATGCTACCGGCAAAAGAGAATTAAAAGAATTGAAATACAAGGGCCAACGGTGCTGGTTGGAACCGTTAAATCATGCCTCCGGGGACTGCGTTGCTGCTCATGCTAGGAGGCAGAGGCGGGGGGGCCATGGGCGGAGGAGGAGATTGGTGCATCGATCTTGCTCGGACGTTTGCCTCGCTCGTGGCTTTGCGCAATCTCTGACGGTAGACTACAGAACCATCGTCGTCATCGCTTCTAAATCCGCCTCGATGCCCATCTCCACGGTTGGGGTTCATGGGAAGATGGTGGGCGCTCATCGCAGCATCGCCGAGCGTTACAGTGTTCTTGCGTCGAGGGTTGATGGGAGGAACAGGAGGTGCAGTCATGTTGCTGTGCAGGTTAGGTGTCGAGGCTGCACCGCCATTAAGACCCATAGGACCAAGTCGAAGGCCATCTCGATGTCCCATCTGCGAGGGTGGTGACTTGATCGAAGGCTCCGACATATCACGATTTCGCATCATACCGCCAGGATATGGCCTCTGAGGACCAGGACCAGGAAAGGCATATGGAGATGGGCCGCCATGAGGCGATGGGCCACCGTTCAAGGGCGACACTGGGGAGGGCTGGTTAGAGTCATGTCCATAGGCAGGTTGGATATGCAAGCTGTTGTCGGGGCGATTGAAACGTCCTGGCGAAACGTTGCCTGCATACTGTTGAGGTGGCATGTGCGGGGAGCGTCGCATGTCTTGTCCAGGCATCATCGGCGGTCTCATCATCGGGCCCTGTCGGGGCTTACCATTGACCCCAACTGGGGAACCCATAGGCCCATGATAATCATCACGGGGAACGGATCCATTCCTCAGACGCGGCGGTCTGCTACCAGATCGACCTCCATTGCTTGCTTCCGAGCCGCTTCGGTCCCTTTCAGATGGACCTCGCGAAGCAGAACGGGAGCCGGCACGAGAACCAGCACGCGAACCAGCATTTGCCCGAGCCTCTTCACTTGGTATCCGATTATATGTGACAGGTGGAGGTGGCCTGCGCTCCTGTGATGGTGGCCGCGAGGTAGTGGTTTGAGCTCGTTCCCTTGCCTGAGGAGGAACCGGAGGCTTCTGTGGCGGACCTTGGTAACGCTGCTGAACTTCTTGTTCCTTCATTCTCTGGAGTTCTCGTCGGGCTTGTCGGAAAGCCTTGAGACCGGCGTGCATGCCCTCCTTGTCCTCAAGCTCTCTCTGGCTATCGGTTTCATACTTTTCATCCGGGGATTGTGCCGATCCCTCGTTCATTCCGAATGAATCACTATGAGGGGAGCTTGCGGTTGGAGCGGGTGATGCGCCTCGAAGACCAAGTAGCTTCTTCGTTTTCGAAGAGCCGGCGTTCTCCTTGTCTCCTCGTCCTCTGTCGACCAAAGAGCCACGACTAGATTTGGATTTCAGGATACCCAGTGCGTTCGGGCGGGGTGGGGGAGGCAGCTC
>JAJJWM010000729.1:0-18809 GCA_021655865.1 Fusarium guadeloupense
AGTAGGTTATTCTAGCTATTAACTATGGCATTTTTAAGTAAGTAATAAATCTAGCTATTAGTATATTTAATCTGTTTTTAAAGCAGCAATTTAGGTATAAAAAGCTAGAAAAGATTAAGTAGTATATTAAGCAAATAGCTAATATAGAAATTACAAGGTTATACAATAAAAGGGCTGAAGTTAAAGCCATAGGTCTCATGGGCCAGAAAATCATTAGCCTCAGCAGGCTCCTTAGGGTCCATGTAGGGGCCCTTATGTTGCTTATAGAAGCTCTTGTCATCATAGGAATTAACTTCCTGTCTTTAATTGAGATCTAAAGATGTATTCATTGATTAAATTGCCATGAATTGTATAGTAATTTGGCTGTAAAAGGTTGGAAATTGAAGCTTTAGGTACCCCGCTTATACTGGCATTATGATAGGGATAAGGTGGGGTAGGGTATGGCTTGTAGTCTTGTGAGCTCTTAGGAGATAAATAAACTGGAATTTATTAGTTACCCTAGATTTGGTTTATTAGTTGCCTTATGTCATGCTAGTGCCCCCCTCATATCCTACTAAAATTAGTTTGTCGGTTGCCAAATGACGCAAGGGATAATATTGGGGATTTGAATAATCCTTTGTACAGTAGGATAGGTTCCTCACTTTTGGAGTCAAAATGCATACAGTGAGTGGGTCAACAAAAGTTACGATACATTGCCGGTTTTTTCTGGGTATCACTACTACCACCAAAACAGGCTTCATCTTTACGCTCATATCACGCAATCAATAAAGGGTCAATTAAGAAGTTATATATATCAATGTATAGCATTTTCCAAGTAGATTCGTTTAATATATCTAATACTTCATATACCATCCGTGAGCATCGATAACAGCTTGCAGTCTCTTATTCATTGAGTCGACTAAGTGATGAAGCACCTCATCTTCAATTTCCTCCCAAACTTCAGTCACAGCTTCAATTAAAGCCTGTAAAGACTCCTCATTCTTTGGCATATATGCAAGCTCAGGATACTTAGCACAAATCCTCTCTTTAAGGACTGCCCATAGATTTTCAATGGGGTTAAGGTCGGGGCTATAGGCCGGCCACCACATTATAGTTGCATGCCTGTTCCTCACAGTCTGTGATCTAATCTTTAACCAAGCCACTACCAAAAAGGCTCGAATTATCGTGTTGAAAGACGGTACCTCTGGTAACGATACGATGAAGGTGCTGCTGCATTGCTGCGAGCAGAACACGGGCTGTAACGCCGCCACAGTCGGATTCTGGGTCGCCGTCAAGGGGGATCAGAGGAAGCTTCCTACCGAAGCTAAAGGCGCTAAAGAACATTTGTGAGTGCCTCGTCGGTATTATTCGTGTTTGAACATTATCCCGCAGAAGTCTCTGGTGCTGTGACTTATTAGTTATTGCTTAATTATAGCTGAAATACTTACTGGTCTACAGAAGGTCCAACTTCGTCTCTGACCTTCGCCTCTTATAATGATTGTCTCATCAGAAAACACCCAATTCCTCCAAAAATCGACATCGCGATTAATATAAAACCGGGCAAAAGATAGCCGGTCCCCGGCCGCTTCCTCACTAAGGAAGGGTCGTAGAAGTGACTGCTAGTGCATAATCCCTTCCTTGCGAAGGTACCGTATTAAAGTCGCTAGATGACATGTTGAGTCGGCTTCTCGAAGTAGGTCTTTTATTCGTATGTGAGTATCTCTTCCACTTATAAGTAATAGTCGTGTTTTATACCTCTCATTTAAGATGTTAGGTTTTCCTTTTCGCGGTTGATCTTTGGCACTCTCTTGGTCGCCATATCGTCGAATAATGCCGTATACTGCATGCCGACTTATGCCGAATTCACGACCGATTTTGATGGCGGAAACGCCGCAATTGTAAATTGTTGCAATCCTAGTCCTTTTTTGAGGAGAATGATGTATCTGTGAAACCATTCTGACTTTAATTGATAGAGAAATGACTGAGTAAAGTTGATATCTCACAGTGAAGTTGTTGGTGATGTAGAGGGAAAAGCGGGGTACCGGGAAATGTGTCGTAACTTTTGTTGACCCACTGTAGAGACAGGCTTCAGCTTGGTGGATCTTTACCAGCGTGATTGACTGGCTGATGATTGGCTAAGATTAACCTGAAGAGGCCTTGGAACCGCTAAAGCCCACTGAAGTTTACTGGAGCTCAACTGCAGAGCAAACCATTGCTGCTCATGTCGAAGTGGCGGCCAAAATCAGTTCAGATGCAATGGATCCTATAAGTCATAATCGGCTTCGAGAAAAATTATACTACTGCATCTATTAGTCTTGCTACTACCCCCTCTTGTGCTTTTTTTCTGGTTTCCATCAGCGTATTACCGCTGCCGGTCGCAAGCCCTCTTGCCCTATGGATTAACGATTGAATTCCATCGATAAAGATATTCCTATTTGTAAAGTATCCATCGCTAAATCGCTGGCGGTATCAATTTGCTCTTGCAGAGGTATTAAACAGCAGTTCCTATTTGAATCAAATCCAGGCAATCGACAATGGCGCTGCAATCTTGGATATCTACGCTAGCTCGGCTGCTTTTGGTGCCTGAGGTTATGACTCTAGCGCTATGGATATCTCGATCGACCAAGGAACAGACTTTTGCTTGCATCGCAAATTCTGGTCCTACCGAGACTCACCACACAAATGCCGGAAGGACTTGCTCCGAACGATCAAATCAGAGTCTCAGAAACCCCAAATCCCAAATGAGTCCCTCCCTACAGCGCTCGCCGAATAGTCCGACGCATCCGAGCGCCCTGGGGGATGCGGCTGCAGACACTCGGCCAGCAGATTTGAGGAAGATATTGCGTGAAAGACAATTGGCTCGTAATCGTAAAGCCTGTTTACCTTGTCGGGAGAGAAAGGTCCGCTGCAATCATCAACAGCCCTGTCAAACCTGCGTCAAGCGTGGCCATTCCGATCTCTGTTTTTACGACCAAGCTCCGGATCCAAGGAGCCCTAGGCGGGAAGTAAACCAACCAGAAACCCAGCCAGCTACGAATATAGATCATGACAACAACAACAACATACTTTCGGAAATCACCACTGGCCAAGATGATGGGGCATCAATCCCAACCCCATCCTTGCTCGGTGACAACTCCATCATCTCAGTAGCACGACCAGACAGCGCCCAACCCCAGTCAGACAATGAGCGTCGTACCGCATTCGAAACAGGAATTCTTCCTCTTTTGGGTATAGACACGGCCTCTGATAATAGACAAAATGCTCGACCTGGGCCACCGAAGTCATCACTTTTTAATGACCAGGAAATGATTGCACTGTTTAGCTTTTACCGGGATCGAGTCCATCCTTTTCAATTCGTTATTGACGACCTTGCCGAGATAGAAGAGCTTGTATGCTCACTTGTCAATCAGGGTACAGAAGTACGACAAGTGGACAACCATAGTCTCTGCTTACTTCATGCCATTCTCGCGGCTGGGGCGCAATTCTCCGACACAAACACTGCCGCACGAGTGTCCAAGTCTCGGGAAGAATGTGAGTCGCCAACTCTTCGTGTCTGCTTATAGGGCTACTTACACGTATCAGTGCAGTCTGCTTTGACGTTTCTCGGGACCTTTGACTTGTTGTGGAATCCATCCAAGAGATTGATTCAAGCGTTGCTCATCCTCGGACATGTTTTGCAGAATGACATGAATCCCCGTGCAGCCTGGATCCTAGGAGGCACTACCATTCGGCTGGCACTATCTATTGGTCTTCATCAGTCTGCAACACCATTTGCTCTCCGTCTCTCACCTGTTGAGTCACAGCACCTGAGGTGAGTTGTTTATCTGTCCATGCAGTTTATGCTTAACTGGTACTTACGTATCCCTCGACCGCAGACTCGCCATAGTTTGGCAAGACGCTCTTCTCTCGTTAGCTTTTGATCGACCGCCTGCTTCGCAAGAGATGGACCTCGAGTCGGATCTACCGGTGTTTGTATCGTCAGACTCTCCTGGTCGGGGTCTTAGTTACCGTCAAGCTATGAACTGGCTATGTCATCTGGCCCTTCGGCATCTACCAAGCTCTTCGGAAACGGCGGTGCTGAGGGATTATCGTCAACTATTCGAAGATTTTAACTGTTTCGAATCTTCTCTCGCTCCCCACTTGCAAGACCGACAGCGTTGTACCTCTATTCGAGAGCTCCAGGAACATTATAGCCTGGGACTTCATCGGAACTTTGTTCTCTCTGCCTTTTGTCGACCAATGCTCTCTACACAGATCAGACAACGATTTGCCGACGAGGAATACTCCATGATCTTGGACCGTTTTCAGGGTGCCTTGAAGAGAAGTGTGCGTGCATTCATTAAGCTGCGTTCGATGTCGAGTCATGCAACTCGGTCATGGGCATTTGTCCATAATGGACTTTCCTCTGCGCTACTGTTGAGTTTTATACGACAAGACTCTGAAATGGATGATATACGGCAAATTCAGACTGAACTCATCCAGATATTAACAGAGCGTGGCGAAGATGTGGGACAATTTTCTACAGCGCACAAAAAAGCGCTCAGGGCCATACAGGCTTTACAAAAGTTGGCAGAACAAGATTCATGTAGAGACTTGACTATAAACCAGTCAAATGAGAGTCAACCGACAGATATTCCACAGGGGATTTCTATCCCTTGTGAGCCCTTGAGTAACTCTCAGGACCAAAGGTTTGATCTCTGTAACTTGCTTATGGTGAAAAGGTTGCTGACCGAATCTCTGCGTAGTATGCTGAGCATGGACGAATGGCTTCGCACCTTTGACTTTGACGCTTTTTCTCCCTTGGAATCGTATAATCTTATCATGTCGGACCAGATGCCGCCAGAAATGAGTTTTTAACTCCTGTCCAGTTCACCATAACACGACCCAACGTTGCATTTCACGGTGCTCGTCATTTAATGATTCTCTATTTCTGAAGATCTGATACAATATACAAAAATGTCCATTATAATCTACTCGGAATTACCAAACCCTAAGGCCTCCCAGCGGCTGCAGACTCTCTGTTTAACGTCTTCGGGAAACGAGTTCTCGAAATCTGCCGCCTCCCAATTTCCCCCGGTGGTATACTCGACGGGCATCAAACAGTCAGAGACGACTTTGCCGCCCCGATTAGGTGCCCCATTTCCGTGCGACATGTATGGAATCAGGGGGAATCCAGCAACATCTTCAAAGATGTATTCATCCATTCCGGGACGGCAGCGGGTACAGAAAGCCCAGATGACATCCTTGAAGTCGTACACATTGATATCATCACCAACAAGGACTAGACGGTGGATGGTATAGCCAACCTTATGCCGGAAGACCAGGTCTCCGATCTTGCGACAAAACTCCTCGGGTTTGGTATTAAGCTCTCGTAGCTTCCGAGTATCGACTTGCAAAGCAACCCAGGTGACTTGAGACTCAAAGGGGGAGAAAGCTTCCTTGATAGGCAAACCGTGAGACTTGAGAAGGAAGCCAATCTCTGCGGCAGCAAGAGGCCCGATCATTGTATGCTGCGGGAATCAGTTATGATATCCACAAGATATAGGAAGCGAAACTTACAGTCTCATCAGTCAGTCTACCGCAGTTTGATACGGGCAAAATGGCATCTTTACGATGGGTGATGAGATCGACAGTATACTTGGGCCAAGGATGCGAGTCTCCGGGGAATACATAACTAGGACGGTTTTCAGTAGCTGCAATAGAATAGACAACTTCAAAGACTTACCCGTGCATCTCCCCAAAGGGTCCTTCGGGCCCAGTTTCGGTGATAGAACAAGTTCCTTCAAATACAATCTCGGAGTTGGCGGGCACATACAGTCCATTGGTCTCGCACTTGGCAACTTCGAGAGATGAACCCACGAGCGAACCAATGTATTCGGCTTCTGACAAACCATCCGGGAGCGGCATACTAGATGCCATAATAGCAGCTGGAGGCACGCCAAAGGCCAAAGCCCAAGGCATATCGCGGCCTTCCTTCTTCCACATCTCATGCATCTGCCAGATATGCTGGGGTTTAATTACGAGACCAACCAGGTGGTTTCGGTCATAGACCATTGCACGGGCGATGGACCAGTTTGTCCATTTTCCATCCGGTGACTGTACGATATGCATGCCGTAAGTTTGAATGTACTTGCCGCCGTCTGATTGGTGCAGAAAGGGCGCAGGGAGCTTTGTGAGGTCGAATTGATCGGGTTTCAAGATGTGTTCCTTACAAGGACCGGTCTCAACAATCGTGGGTGGAATTGGGGATGCCGTCTTAGCAGCAATCATCTTGTTCAGGATGACTTTCATCGATGAGCCCGTGGGAAGTCCAAGATGCCTGGCAAGTCTGCCGTATCGCTGCTTGGGATCAGATCGCAGCGAGTTAGGTGCGCCAAGAATCCTCCACAAGCCATTCTCATCTTGTCCCTTGAGCTTGTTGAACAGAGGAGCCTTTTCGTTATTCTCGACCACCTTTCGGATAATGGCACCGACTTCAAGGTGAGGATCATATTCTTCGTTAATTGAGACAAGATCGCCGTCGGCTTCGAGAGCCTCAACGTAGCTGCGGAAGTTCATGTGAGGGAGGTTTTGCGATGACATGATGATAATTGAGAGTTTTTGATGATGAATATGTGAAGATGAAACTAACAAACTGTTTGTTGTAGCCTTCTTATAGAAACTGGATGTAATGATGTTCTCTCCGTTTACCGTGTGATGTGTGATAGTCCGAGTGCCCGAGTCCCCCGAGTCCATGTGCGCCGAGCCCCCGGGTTCACCGAGTGTCCACAACATCCGGGAGGTGGGTTCTCCGAGGGCACCGAGAATTCCCGAATTGATCCTCGCAACCAAGTTAGTAATGAATCTGCTTCAAATCGGGCGTCATTTAACAAGAGCTAAATCGTCTATTTATTGCGTTCAAAATTTGGAGTCAACATCTTCTATCCAACTTCCCAGACACAATCACATCTTCTTAAGACTTTCACCTCGGACCAAGAACGACTTCGAAAATCACAAACTTACTCTTTATTAATTTTCAAAATAAGATGGGAGAGATTTCAAGAAAAAGGATTATTGTAGCCTTGACTGGTGCAACTGGTGCTGCCATAGGCATTCATATCCTATCAACTCTTCGAAGACTAAACGTTGAAACGCATCTCATCATCAGCAAATGGGCTGCCGAAACCATCAAATACGAAACAGACTACACACCAGCTGCGGTTAGAGCGTTGACAGATCATGTCTATAACCCAAACGACTTGGCTGCACCTATCGCAAGCGGATCTTATCATGTTGACGGCATGATTGTTGCCCCTTGTTCAGTTAAGACATTGGCTGCTATCAATGCCGGTATCTGCGATGACCTCATCACTCGTGCTGCGGATGTCTGTCTCAAGGAACGAAGAAGATTAGTATTGTCGCTGAGAGAGACACCGCTTAGCGAAATACACTTGCGGAACATGATGGAGGTGACTCGGGCTGGTGCAATTATTGCACCTCCTGTTGTCGGTTTCTATACAAGGCCAAGCTCTATAGAGGACATATTGGATCAGATGGTCGGTCGGTTATTGGATCTGTTCGGATTGGAAGCTGGTAACTTTGAGAGGTGGGAGGGAATGAGGAACGATACACATTAAGATGAGACTTGGCATTACAATGAGTTTCATACCCGAAATGGGAGTGTGCATTTGGATAACATAAACTGGGAAGGTCAAGCTAAGTATAATTCGGTCACTATTTATAAAGATTGCATTATAGACGCAAGCATATAGACTAGACTATAATTATTTATTGCATCATCTGGAGACCATGCAAAGGATCACTATTTGCTATTATTATCACTCGATTGGCAAACAGCCGCACCTCTGGCCTGAGTCTAGGAAACATTTGTAGGCTTGAGTCAAGTTATTCTAAGTTCATTCCAGACTACGTAATGAATTATAGAAGTAGACCATATAGATCAATGTTTACTAATGCAAGGCTCAACTTACATAATTCGGTACACAAACTCAAAGCCAACAACAACGACAAACCTGCCACTCTGAGAGATAAGGCAACATATCTGCACAACAACACGTGTAGAGTAGTGGAGTTAGAGACGAAAGAAGTCTAAACTAGAGTAGGATTTTATCTTTTATAATCACTTTATATAAAGAATTATTAAAGTAATAAGTAAACCATCTAATAGTTAAAGACTCGTATTTAGATAATCTAAGTTTTAACGAGATTAGCTAGAGTTGAAGTTTCCGAATACTCTACCTTAACGGTTGCACCTAACCGCTAAGCCACAAGGCAAAAGATTGGGCTATCCCTTTGAGCGGCGCAAGACTGCAGCGGGGTCACGACAAGGGCGTAGGACCAATTAAACTGACTGGAACTAGTGGTACTTCCCTATACATACTATTTTGGACTTTGCAAGCTAGGCAATCTGAATTGATGCCCTTGTAGACATGGTTGATATCTCTTTGTATGTGTTTTGCCGTGTTTCTAGATCATCAATGTCCTCTTCCTTCTCTGTGCAACTCTTCTTTCTTGCCTGGCTTTCTTATGCATATGTGTTAAAAATCGCGTTACAAATACATTCCTTCCAGTCTTTGAGAGTTGTATAGGGCTTCCAGTTAGTATGGTGTTTTGAGCTGTAAAATGAAGCTATCTGTAAGTGCTATATTGAGAAGGAAACCCTAAAGGAATGCCTGCCAAGTGCTACGGTGAAATCGGTGTTTATATGCGGTATATGCCCTCAACTGACCGCCTCGATTAATGTGAGTTATCTTACAATTATAATCCGCAGTAACTGTTAGTATTAGAATGATTTTAAAGGCATTACCACTAAAGACCTGCTGTATAGGCCGTGATTGTGCGCCTTTGTTAGCCGGCTTCCTCTTCTTCTTCTTTATGCGGTCCTTATTAGCGCCGGTATGTACATTTGAAAGAAAGAGCACAAGGCTGTTATCTTTCTAAGCAATTTAAGAGATCTAGGAAGAAGGGAAAGAGACAAATTAGTAAGAGAAATACATATAAATATGTCTTAGGAACTTATAAGGCTGTTGACTGTAGGGATAGCTATTATCTGATTATATTGAAGGGTGCCGGTGCCGGCTTTATCTCTCCTTTTGGCCTCCTTCAACTCCTTGCCGATGCCGCAATTCGGGCGTGCTGTGCCTGTGGTCCCGTGGCCTGCCTCGCGAAGGGCACGGAAGAGATTTGGCGAGGAGAAGAGATTATCCGTGAAGACGTGATATGTCTGCTTTGGCAGCATATTACATAGGTGAAATACGACGCTATGTGTGTTGCTGAGGGCTATAACGGTCTTAGACTCTCCCTTTTCCCCCTGTGGCTTCGGCATTGGTAGCTTAACGATAACAGCGGTGTACGGTGATGCCTTTACATGCCAAAGCCACCGCAGAAAGTAGCTGTGTTGCGCAACAACCCAGACTTTGAAGCCCACATCGGTGGGCTTCCCTTTGATGAGGGCTATCTCTTTGCTCCTGCCTGTGAAAGGGACCATACACTTATCTACAGTGAGATTAGTTCCTGGATAAAAGAACTGTGCAGACATCTTTTATATATGATTAGTCTAAGGTTCAGCCGCTTTGAAAGTCCACGGTAGGTCCTCCTTATAACGCATATCGACGTTAATGTAGTCAAAAGTCCGAAAATAACGTGTGATTAGTTAGAACTTCTGTAGGGGCATAAACTCGATGATTGGATGAAGGGGGTACTGTTCTCCTGGTCCTGGGGAATGCCAGTGGGCTTTTATTAAAGAATCTCGATGAATCCCTAGGTAAATTATTATTCCAAGCCATACGTATACTATTGCGGTGGAGATGCCCTCCCATTTGAGTATCCTTGACCTTTTAGAAATAGGCATATTCCAGTTATCGATAACGCCATTTTCGATGAGATGAGCGACCCAAGCGTTGGTGTGCTCGATCCAGCTTTGAATAAGGGAAATAGGTGCAAAAAGCTGGAAAAGCTCGAGTGGTGTTGGCGGTAGTATGTTGATGTGAAAATCACGATATTCTATGTTGAAAGGAGTGAAGTTGTGACCGGCGGTTCTTCGGCCGGAGAAAATAGGTACTCCAGTGGGGTCATCAGCTGCACGCTGTGAGTGCGTGTGAAAGCTGTGGTCATCGAAGTCAGACGTATCTTGTATTCTATCTGGAATCGATTAGGAAGTCATGGTTTTAGTTGAGACTGATTTGGGCTGGTTTGTGTGGTGTTTTGCAGAAAATGCGTCCCGCGACGAACTTCTCGTACCTCGTACGTACTGATGTGATTACCTAAGGGATGTGGGGCTCGTGACATGCTGGAGGGCTGTGGCACTCGAAGAGATAACATTTCCATTTAATCAATTAATTCACCACAACCAGATATGTCAGATAGTAATACTGTAGGTGGGAGATTTCCTTGACCTTAGGCGTATTGCATCGCAACTCAGGATGCCTCTTCTTAAAGCGACGGACCCAAGCTTGTGATAACCTCGTTTTTGGTCGTTCAATTCGAAATTGGCGTGTGAAGTTTGCATAGTTACGGATACACGCCTCGGTCACGGCAAAGGCGGTATTTTCAACGCTGCGCAAATACTCTATAAGTACGCGTTCTTCAGCCGCCGTGAGCGCCCCAGGGCGGTCTCCTTGTTGGTTTTTCCTTGTTCTTTGTAGGTAAAGGCTTTCCAGCATTCAGGATATATATAAATTTCTTCATAAGAGCCAATTTGGCGTGGTGTTGAATCGCAATTTCAGTCATTGAGAGCAGATGAGGCGGCGCGGGTGCCCTTCGCAGCAGCCTGCCGGAATTTGTCGGAAATTGAAGACATCGACGAATTTGGATGCCAAATATGATTCATAATCAATTTCAAACTATTCGGACTTAAATTGATAAAGTTGTGATAGATTGAAGTTGGGTTACGTGGTTACGGTTTCGACGAAGTTACAGGTTTCGTTACCCCCTCTCCAGCGGAGAAGGGGTCGGGCGAGTCATACATGGGCACCTAGGTGCCCAAATTATGTCAGCAATCGTCGCCCGATTGGCCAGCGCGCGTTAGACATGACCGACGCGACCTGCGCTCTGTATGATAGCAACACAGTCAACGAAAATGGACCAAAGCCACCAGCTTGCCTTCCCGGACGATGTCCTCCCTCCTGAAGGCATATATGGATCCCGTGAGTCTCTATTGTCAGCCATTAATTTTTGGGCGAAACCTCGAGGTTATGCATTCACGACGGGGAAATCATTAAAGACGTCAAGTGGCCGAATCAAAGTCATGTTTGCCTGTGATCGAAATAAACTCCCACCGAGCACATCTATTACACGCCAACGCCTCACTTGTAGCCGAAGAACCGGCTATAAGTTTTCAGTGCTGGCCAAGCAATCATTGGATGGAAATACATGGGTCCTAAGCCATCGACCAGACAAGGAGTATGCTCAGCACAATCATCCACCGAGTCCGGCGCGTCTACACACCCGGCGCATCGCCAACTTAACGAGAGAGATGTAGCAATTATTTCGAGCCTGACAACTGCTGGCGCTGCTCCTCGAGATATCAGGACGTACCTCCATAACAGTTCAGATACCCTTGCGACGCAGCAAGACATCTATAATCGGATTGCGGCAACGAGAAGAGATTTGCGTGAGGGCCAGAGCAGTATCCAAGCGTTAGTCGACCAATTACAGGAAGAGGGCTTCTGGTGCCGGGTTCGATTGGACTCGGATAATCGGCTGACGGCCATATTCTTTGCCCACCCTGACTCTGTTGCATATCTGCAAAGCAACCCGGACGTACTGCTATTGGATTGTACCTACAAGACGAACAAGCACGCCATGCCGCTGCTTGACATGGTCGGGGTTGACTCATGTCAGCGTTCCTTCTGCATCGCATTTGCATTTCTGTCTGGTGAATCAGAAGAAGACTATTCATGGGCACTTCATCATCTCAAGTCACTCTACCATCATGAGCTCCCTTCTGTAGTCTTAACTGACCGATGTCTCGCTGCGATAAATGCGACTGCAACCTGGTTCCCTTCCTCTAAGGCCCTGCTTTGCCTCTGGCATGTCAACAAGGCAATCCTGCAGTATTGTCAACCGGACTTTGTGCTGAAAAGTGGCGACATAAGCGGCCGGGTAGAGGACGAAAAATGGGATGAATTCTATGGTTTTTGGCACGCTATTGTGGATTCGCCAACAGAAGAGATATTCAAAGAGCGCCTAGCCAAGTTCAAGCTCAAGTACACCAAAAGGTACCCCCGGGCCGTTGGGTATATCAAATTGTACTGGCTCGAGCCGCACAAAGAGAGAATCATTAAAGCGTGGGTGGATAAATACCTGCATTTTGGTAATGTGGCCACCTCGCAGTAGCTATCCAGGGTCAGATATAGAGGTCGGAAAGCTAATAATTGCCATCCAGGGCCGAAGGAATTCACTCCCTGATCAAATCATACATCAAGACCTCTACATTTGACCTCTTTGATTCTTGGCAGGCCATGCGCCATGAGGTCACCAATCAACTGAAGGAACTGAATCACATACGAGCCTCTCAACAGATATGGACACCTTTAGATATCTCTGGAGGAATGTTCGAGGCTGTCTAGGGTTGGGTTTCCCACCAGGCCCTACGCAAAGTATAAGAACAACGGAAGTTAGCTTTGGTATCTCCCCAAGCTCCCTGCAGTCAGTCTTTTACCTCCTCATATGGGATACCATGTTCTCACATCTTGAAGAAGCTCGAGGAGGAACAGCACGGCCTTTTGCTTGACCATTTTCACCCTCACTGGAACTTAAAGCGAGGTGTAGATCGGCCCCGGCCCATACTAGAGCCTCATTGAGCCCTGCAGCAAGGCATCACCAGGAAGAGAGGCCAACCTGCAGCGAGCACCAAACGTGAACCCTCTGGATTTGGGGTCTCTCAGCTTGACAAGAAAGCGCCCAGCACATGTAGCAGATGTCATGCTGTTGGTCACGCGAGGTCCTCACGAGCGTGTCCTCTGAGGTTTCAGGATTTGCTCATTCAGGAAGCGCCAGCCTTGAAGTCAGTCCCGCAGCCGGACGTAACCCCGGTCTCAGTCCTAAGTCTGGCTGACCCAATCGAGGCGATTTCAGTGATCCGAGGGCCATCATTAGTTGAAGGCATACCAGTCCTAGAATGTATTGCAGAAACTACTAAACGCTCTCCCGCTACTGCACACACCCCACTTGCCCAGTCTTCACATACTGTACAAGTTTCGCTTACAGCTCCTCAACATTCTGTCGTCTCAGACTGTCCCGTTGGAACTGTACCAGGCCCTTCTGGCGAAGAATGTCTGAATCACGAGCCACCCGATTCGCGCAACCTTCCTTCGCAACCACCACCGAGGTATGACTCGCCAGAAGCCATATATGAAAGATATGTCGCTACAAGGAGCGCGTGGTATGCGGCGCAGCCGGCTGGCAGCATCAAAACAAATCAGCAATATCGCAGGGCGATGGGGCTTCCACTCAGGTACGACAAGCAGAGCCACGAGTGGTGTCTGGACTACAAACAGATGTCTAAGCGCTGTATCACGTCAACAGGATCAAGAGAATGGACGAAAGAGGAGATGATGGCGTGTTTGGATTGGAGTAAGGCGGAGGATGAACGCATCGAAGCCTAAGTTGTTAAGGAGATGGGAAAGAATCCTCTAGCAAATAAAAGAAGAGGCATGACAGAAATATGGCGAAAAGCAGAAATGGATAGTATAGAGCAAGAAACCCTATATGCAGCGGAGGATAAGGTAGAACTTTATATTATTGTTAAACGGTAACTAGTTGGCTTGTGCTTTAAAATTATTAGAAAACAGCATTATAACCTCAGACCCGTCGCTGGCCAATCGGGCGACGATTGCTGACATAATTTGGGCACCTAGGTGCCCATGTATGACTCGCCGAAGGGGTCGGCGTTGATTACTCAGACCCACAGGTAGTGCGTTTACGTGCCGACTGCGCAACTCGTGCTATGAATGTCTCTTATTTTCAAATCTTTGAACTTTTGCATAATTCACCTCTGCTGAGGGTGCACCTTCCCGTCTTGGCGACAAACGCTATACCGGCTTGTCCAAGGCTGTCCGCATGATGTCTAGTGGCGAGGTCCAAAATGAGAAAACGATATTGTAGGCGTGAAATGGGGTCGCGATGCCATCGAAGGCTACCCAACCCTTCCATGGGCATAACTTTCAATAACCCCTGAGACCGTCAAGAGGTAACAAACGCTATCAATAACAGGCGTATTTCTTAATCACGGCGCCGCGGGATTTGAGTGTGAAAGGAGGCTGCTTAGAGGAGTAACAGCTAGTGCACATTTGGCGTGTCGGAAGTTCTAGCGGCTGCTTCTCTATTTTTCGCAGCATTTCCCTCTAAACCATAGCTGACGTCTCCGGAGCCGGGAACAACCATCTCGAACGTGTCCCGCACGACGGCGTACTGGTAATATCCGCACCGAGCTATGGGTTGAGTCTTGCGAATGTCCAGCAAGCCTTCTGTCAGAACGTCGTCAGAAATGTGGACAGCAACCACCTTGCCAATGATGACATCTACGGTGCCCATGGGAGGGTTACCGGGCAGCCGCAGGGTGGAGTAATACTCGCACTCGAACTTGACTGGGCTCTCCTTGACCATCGGCACGCCCTCAACGACTGTCGACTCTTCCTTGCCCAAGGAAGCGCGTTCGAATTCGTCCACACCATAGGGTGTCTGCTCAGCCGTGATGTTGACAGCCTCGCGCAGGTCCCAGGTTGCCAAATTCCAGCAGAACCTCCCAGTCCTCTCCGTATTAATGACCGTGTCCTTCCGATTGCCGAAACCAGTCTGGTTCGCCGAGAACATGACGTATGGTGGGTCAAACGTCAAGTTATTGAACTGCGAGTAAGGCGCGAGGTTCGCTTCGCCCTTTTCGTTGATACTGGAAATCCATCCAATTGGCCGAGGAACAACGCAAGCCTACGCACAATCTCAGCTACTGTTCGTTCTGCAGAGGGAGCTGGGTAAGTTTGATGCGCACCTTGAAGGGATCACGTATAAGGCCGTGAGAGGTGATGCCTGGCTGATAGAACATTTTAGCTTTTGAGAATCCTCTTGTCGCTTGGACCCCTACTTATGGCCGTGCAAGAAAAAAAAGCACTACTTTTGCTGTATAACGTACACGATAAGCATGCGGCACAGATAAGTACGTGGCACAAAAATCTTAACCTTCTTAAGATAAATCATAATAAAAATACAACAGATTATCTAATTAATTAAATTAATTGCTATATTTATTTCCAGAGGACTCAATTCCCTCCTGATAGGTTCTTGCATTATGACCAGTCTTACCGCAAGTCCTACAATGTAATACCCTCGGTCCCCATAACCTTCTTCGACCACCATGTCTCAATGATTCGGCCAATACCTATATATTTACATCCATCTGGTCAATTGAATCCTGACCTTCCTGTATAGTCAGGCTCCCTTTATTCTGTAGGTATATCCTTTTTACCCTTTGCCGCCGGCTAAGTATATCATTTGCCTATTGAAGCTCTCGGTTCTCCTCGGCCAGTAGGGCAACCTTATGCATAACTACCTTTATTCCTTTCTCAAGGGACCTTAAAGCTTCTAGAATTGACTCTAGGGAGCTACTATGATGTCTTCTGATTCAACCCTGAAGGTATTCAGACTGTAATCCAGCCTCAAGGACTATTCTTAGGGTCCTTAAAGTCCAAGGTTAAGCTTGTTGGGCTACCTCTTCAACAGGCATTGGAGTCCATAGCTATACATCAAGCTTTAAGATCACTATTTCTAGGTTAAAAGGAGTAAGTCCAGCTCCTCTAAAACCCCCCTTAATATTTAACTTAATTATAGTTAATTGAAAGGCAGCATAAAAGGCCAGGAAGAACTCAGTCTTAGAAATATGGGTTATAGACCGTCTAATTAGTTACTCTATTTCTTGACTATATACATTTTTCAGTGGCCTAAAGCACTCAATATCAAGGGGCTATAGTAGGTATAAAGAATAAGGTAATATACAGAGCATAATAATATTATTCTCCTTATAATATATCTGGAAATCGGTAGACTGATGACTTTCATAACCATCAAGAATCAGAAGACAATAGGCATTAACTGATCGGTTAGTTATGCATTGATTGAAGTGCTTTAGCTACTTAAGGCTCATCTCGTTATCTGTCCAGCCATTTGGGGTCATGGTGATAGCCTAAGTGCCCAGGAGGTTGCTCTGTTGGCACCAATTGGCAAGGTGATATTGGCCTGTAACCACAATAAAAGGATCAATCGCCCGGCCTTCTGCATTGATCGCTTGAATCGCTGTAACCCATTCTCTATTTCCGGGCTGGACCGATTTCGGGTTTCCATGCCTTTCTGAGCTGGTGATAACTATACCGCTTGATATCATACCCATCATAAAGCCGGTCTCATTAAAGTTCCAGATATCATCTGATTGAATACTATACTTCATGATTGTATTCTCTATGAGCCTGAACCAATTATGAATAATAGTTAGATCTTTATATTTAGCCCTATGATAGTTATATTTCCTCTAAAAATGTATCTTAAGCTCTGGTTGCCGCTTGATAAAATTGATAGCCCAGCGCTTGCCAACTGATGATGCATCATGATTAATAAGCAGTCGATTCGCTATTTCTTCAATATCGTGATGCCGGGGAGGAAAGCCTCATGAATCTAGGTTAAGGATATAATCGACTATAACCTATTCCTCTAGATCACTTAGTTTCCGTGAGCTGGGAATATAATCATCATGAGCCTGCCTGCCCTGAGATCGGTAGTGGAGGGTACGGAAGTGGACGTTATAGATCTTTGCAGCTCATCGCAGGCTTAATTTTGGGTCTGCCTGATAGGCCTGAAGTGCAAGAATAATACGAGCCTCAGCAGGAGGTTGCAACATGTTATTTGGTTAAGAATTAATTGATCTGATAGTGTTGATGTAATGTGAGGGATTTTTGTGCCGCGCACTTATCTGTGCCGCATGCTTATTGTGTACGTTATATATCCAAGCTCTTACTCCGCATTTACCAAGGTCCAAAGGTCTTACCCCACTCTTAGACTCATTCAGGATCGGAGGCGTCGGCGGCGTCGGTAGACTTCGGAGGCGTGGCAATGAGCCCCGATTGGCATGCAATGGTTCACTATTTTCACCTCACTAACCACTTCTCGGGCCGTCCCTCCACTAGCAGATAGCTGATACGTCTACTTGACTCGTGGTTTGACTTGGGTTTAAGTAAGACACTCCCACTCCTGTTCGTAGACACCTTGAACTGCCGTGACTTACTCATTAGAAGGAGCTGTAGCGGCAAATCCAACCTCGAGTGGTGAATTTCCCGGTCTTTGTCTGCTTATAAATCGACCATTGTTCTACGAGCTCCACGATTCTACGGAGTATCGGGGGCGGTCCTTCCCCCTCATAGTTCACCACCCCGGCACGGCAAATACTGCCCCTCCTCTGCTCCAGTTAACCTCAGAATGCCAAAAGTGGCTATGGAGGCGACATTTGTTATGTTAGCCTCTACGTAACTATGAGACCATGGGCTTCGGGGGCTCGGGAGCCTAGTCCTACATACCAAAATCAATTCTACTAGAATTGATTTATTTTGCCCCACTTTACATGGGGTAGACTTGATTTTTGCTGGGGGTTGACTCTGGTCTATGATTGGACCAGGGTTATACGTCAAATTCTGACCATACACAGAACGCACTGCATAAAGCTCCTGCTCAGACTTCAACCTTTTATGCTTCAAGACATTGTGTAGACCGTATTCAAGAATCAGAACCTCCTGACGGGTCAAGTCATGGTAAGCAATCTTTTCATAGAGCTGGGCTGCTCTAACCCTATATATCCCTTTGTTCTTCTTCCAGAGTATCAACTCATCGTATACCAGACGTATCAGTATGCATGTTTAGCAGGCGAAACGGCCATACACCTTTCCCAAAGGCATGCTAATATAGACCTAGAAACTCGGCGGCAACTGGTTGGAGAGATCTGAAAGATACCTGGTATACTATGAAGCCGGACTGAGCTACCCCAGCTACAGTATCTACCGTCGACAACCAAGCCTATCCCTTGTCTTACCTCACTAAAGCTTAATATACTGAAATACCGACTATACAATAGCTTCAATATCCGCCAGCTATAAGCAATATAGAAGCATTATAGTAAATCTTATAGCTGGGTTAACCCCAGGGCTAAGGGATGGCCATTGAAAGGGCTTCTATTAACTGGTCCTTTACTATAGATCAAAGGGGTAGTATATTAGCGTTTTTTCCCTTCTCAAGAAGGCAGTAGAGGATTCTAAATCACTCTAAAGGCTAAAAGAGAGCATAGCAGCAAACCAAAGGCCAAGATGGCCCTGCACAAGCTGCAACTTAAGTCCAAAAACCTTATACCTAAAGCTACTGCTTACCTACGGCAAGTTATTAGACGGGAAGAGAAATATCGAGACGTTTTGAATCAGCCTTATATAACCAGTAGGGATATAGGCAGTAGCGAGCTGCCTTTAATGAGCCTATGGTTAGACAGAACGCAATGGCCTGGTCGCTAGTCCCGGGCGGGTTCACGCTGGACCATAACGGCAGGTAGGGCTAAGGTTAACTCCCATATAAACTGATTGGCCTAAAAAGCCAAGCATACAGACCATTCACGCAGAACCACAGTTTATGTAGAACCATAAGCAAAAACAGCCAAATAGGCAGCTAACCCTAAGCCCTAAACTTTAACCCTAAATAAATAATAAAGATTAGCATTACTATAAGCAACAATAAAAAGCAAAATAAAATAGAATTAGAGTTTATACTATATTTAATAAACATATTAATATTTATTTATTTATTTATTT